>SMGT01005981.1:122907-179115 GCA_004794575.1 Lanistes nyassanus
TCTCTCTCTCTCTCTCTCAACCCAGCTTTCCAGATTGGGCTGCCATATTTTGATAGTGATTGAAGTCGAACCTGTCAAGTCTAGCACGACTCCTCTAAAGAGAAAAGACGCTCAGATAAAACGCCGAGCCAGCTAGCATCCGCATGCTGTTTTATAACAACCAATGAACAACAATTAACCGAAGTTCACAAAAGTGTAAGTTTTAATCAAAAGCGAGGTAACTGACAAAATGGAATAGGTGGTTAATAAACTTAGTGAAGACAAGTTTATGGGGATGAAAATATGAACCTCATCAAATTAGTGTTTCTCTTGAGCTGAGAATTAAATTAAATAATCTCACATTTAAAAAAAAACTAGAACAAAATAAATTTGCCCCGACACGGACAAGTTCCGTAGCTGTTTATCAGAAGCTAACAGCATTTAATTATTCTTCAGTTCAAACATCTCTATACCCCATTCCAAATTATCTTTTTAAACAGTTAATCACAGAGTGCTATTGGTTCACGCTATCCGCTTAATAAAATATTACTTGTCTGTCCTATCATCTTAAACAGTACGAGTGGCCTGCGCTATCTGCTTAATAATGAAGATTATTCTTCTGCGCTGCATGATTTCAGTTACACAATGTTATTTGTCTGTGCCCACTCGTTTGCAATCTGCAAACGGAACCACCATGTAAACGCGCAGAACAACTGGAACCAATCAAATGACGAGCTCTATTTACGATGTATAACAAGGGGAGCCAATCAAATGGCGAGCTATATTTCGAAGGTCTTTCAAGGGGCGGGGGGAAGGGAGGGAGAGGGGGATGTTCCGAGAGGAGGGGGATTTAGGGGAAGGGGAAGGGGAAGGGGTGGGGTTAGGGTGGGGGCTAGGAGTAGGGGATAGGTGGGGGTTGGGGGAGGGGTGGGGTGGGGTATAGGCAGTAAAGATCTTCCAGAAAACTGCAAGGTTTTCAGTGGTGACCCTACGAGATTAGCTTATTTTACGTGATACTGTATTTTGATTGGCTCCAGTTATTCTGCGCGTTTTCATGCTCGAACACCCAGCGATGGCTGGCGGAACCGGAAGCTGCCTAAACCCCATCGTCCGTGATGTAGAGGACAATGCGCGACTCCGCCACGCCCTCGTAGCCAGAGTAGAAGCTGGTGATGTTCATGTCCAAGCGCAGGTCGATGTCCTGCGGCCCGTCGACGCGCGACACCAGGCTGACTACGGCCTGGTCGCGGCTCTCCTCCAGGGCAAAATGGCGGGCGTCGGCGGGCTGGACACCTGCGCGCAGGGGCCTCGCCGACAGCAGGTGCAGCTGCCAGGCGTAGTTTTTGTCCGGGTCGCGCGCCCCCGTCATGGAGAACAGTGGCGCGGGGATTATGACGTTGGACGGGAAGGTCAGGAAGTTATACGACTGCGACAGCAGCCCCCTTCGGCACTCAGGGCAGTCAGTGTCCACCCGCTTGCAGCGGATGCTGGCGCAGGCCAACACAACAGCAGCAACATCATCAGCGCCAGGGCCAGAAGAAAGCGCGGAATGGCGAGAGCGAGGGGAACAAAGAAAACAAAATGCAGAAGCAAAAGCGTGTTAGAGCTTACAACACCGACATGCTGTTACTTAATGACGATCCAACCTGAATGCAAAATGGATTTTCTTCCCGCGAACACCCCCGACCCTTTTATGGTCGAGTCATTATCACCAGATTTTGCAGACGGCAATCCACGTGCATTAGCGCTCAACAGTGCTTTCGAAAGGGACTGCCTTACACAGTAGACAAGTCTTGCACATGCAAATACGCAGTATGGCAACCATGATTGTTGTGGTTGTCAACTATCAATGCCCGCAAATTTCCCTGTGTAAAATCTAGTGATAATGATGTCTTTAATTTTAGTTTATTTTAAGTGATATTTTTCCAAAATCTGAACGCAGAGTCGCATTTCGTTCTTAGGATAAAAGCGTTTCAATGAAATGTTCGCGTGACCACAAAAGAGGCGCAAACCTGACGTCATTCTAGGATAGGGACAACTCTGGGCAGGGTATGCCCCCAAACTTCGTGTGCTCGCTGTTGCCTTCACAACGGAAGTGTAATCATGCACAACAACGACGTCACAGCTATGACCCCTTACTACCCACATCGGGATGTGAAAGTTCGTGTCGGTAACTCGCAAAACGGGAAAAGAGTTTTTGTTCAGATTTCATACACAAATATTAGGGCGAAAATAGAAGTCGTGCGGGAACCAAACTGCACTCAGATTAGTTCGAAATCAACATAACTGTCAATGACCTTTGTACAGGTGATTCAAAAAGAATTGTTTTAGAAATTCAGAAGCTGAGCAGAAGACCCAAAACGTAATACTGCCAACTAAATTAAGAAGGAAATGTCAACTCCGAGCTCGGGTACAATTAGCTTACAACTATACTTAGTTGCTGAACAATATTCCTCTGAAATGCCATGGCTCACTTCTTTTTGAATCACCTTGTAAATAAAGTACGACTACGGTTACTCAGTTAAGCTGCTAATTAGTCTAACTGCAGCTACAAGGCCGACATGAAATAAATGCGTGGTAATTCAGCATGCAATGTAGGTATACATACTAATCTGGTAAACATGGTTGCGTCCACGCTGAACCCCATTCAGCTTTCATCAAAATGATTCATAATAATGGAATCTAATGTAAATTACGGGCAGCAGACCACAGAGGTCTTAATTAAGTTAACCGGCCGCTTGGGCAGTGGGATGACCTCAACAGACCAAAGTGAATTTTCAACTGACGTAATGGCCTTGAACCGGCCTTATCGGGGTCAATACGGAGCCAGGCCTTGCAACGAACTAATGTTCTTTCAATTAAAAACATCTGACGGACTATTAATATTTAATAATCTCATTCCTGTTCGTTGCAAATGTTGCAAAAGATAGATTTCAAAGCGAAGAATGATGTGCCATACAGGGATTTCTTTTTAATCTTAATGACGCGTGACTGCGACTGCATTGCAAGATCATGCTGGAACTATTACAACACTTAAATATGCAGATATAAAAATGAGTTCTGTCATCTATGGGATCGAGAACGGCATTACAAAAATCAAGGACCTTTACACCAAAAACAACGCATGCGCGTAGATCCGGTCTCACCTGTGTTGTCGACCCGTCGTCGTGGTTTTAGCGAAACCGTCGGGACACCGTACGACCGGACATTTGTAATGACCCCGCGTGTTGATACAGATGCTGTCCTGGTGGGGGCAGAACGCCGTCTTGTCGGCACACTCGTCGATGTCTGCAGGGATTACGAAAAGCAGCTGTCTAAGCGTTCACACTCGCATACTTACTGTCAGGTCAATCAAATGACCTGCACGTTTCATTGACGCACCCTTTTCTCCCCACTATACGTCGCCACAGCTTGAAATCATTCAGTACTTGTTTCTTACGATTTAAAATTAATTTCAGCAGTAATGTTTTATGCAAACTAAACAAATAAAATAGGATGATTTAGAAGAAAGTTTTGAAGTGACGACGTATTATAACTCCTCATCACGTCCCATTACAATAATTGATGGGGATTCGTGGTTAGTAAGACGCGCACTGCGAACATGCGGCCTACGGGCTCCTGGGAGAAGAACGGTAGTCGCGCTGTCTTTGCCAGTAGAACTTGTTCTGTTTTAAATTAAATTTTAATAAATTGGTGTAAATCGACACAACCTATATTTGAAATTTCCATAATTCAGATATAGCATCGTGTTCTCGAGTGCGTGTTTAAAGCGTTTCCTGTTGGCTTCTGGCGTCCTGCTTATCCAGTGAGGGTCGGGCTTATGTTGCAAGGCCACAAACCACGATCTAGGCCGCACGTTCGTCAGGTTAAGAAAGATCATTAGCTAGGTTCTGCTGTAGGACTGCCCGTATATATATATATATACCTACCTTGGCAGGAGCGTCCGTCGTTCAAGAGCTGCCAGCCCTCTGGGCACTCACAGCGGTATGACCCCGGCGTGTTGACACACCCCCCGCCACATACGCCGCCTCTGCCTCCCACCCCTCGAAACTGGGTACACTCGTCAATATCTGGAATAAGAACACGAATTAGTGAGAGCATGGCTTCCTCTGTATGCACACCTTCCAGTCCTGGAGCACGCGCGAGGAAACTTGGTGAACGAATCTGAACTCAAACGAGAACAGGCGATTTAGGAGACTTATAAATGGATCGTGCTTGTAAGCAACATGCTTATAAGCGAAGTACGCTGTATCATGTATTTCGCCTTCCACAGCCTCGGATTTGCTAGGGCAACACATGTAAGTGGCTGGCGGAAGATGAAGCGCTGCAAGAGCTATCACAGCAAGTAAAAAATTCACGAGCGAAACAAAATACTTCGTGCTGGTGTTTGACAACCCTTCCAGCTCCTCAACTTTCCTTAAATGGGTCAACGCTCATGTTCTGCGGTACTGGGATCAGGCTCAACGCTGTTTTGGAAGGACACGTAAAATCATTACTTCGCTTCTTGGTGCAGTACCATTACAACGGAGCAAATTAAGATCTGGCATCTGCAAACTAATTAAAATCTTGTCTCTTACTCTTCATTTTCTCTAAGAAACTCCTCTTTCCCCGTAGTCTGAGTCTTTTCCTGGCTGCCCCTACCCCGACTCCTCGCTCACCCCTTCTTCACAGCTAAGGGAAGACTGACTTTAACGTACTCACCTTCACACGAGCGCTTGTCTTCACGAAGTTGGTAACCTTGGTTACAAGTGCAGAAGTAGGTCCCTTGTACGTTTTTACATTTGTGCTGACAAATATTCTCTGTAAGGCATTCGTCGATGTCTACAAGAAAGAAACAAATCCAAAAAGCGTGAGACATTTTAAATATTACAAATCATTTTGTCAAATTCCTTGAAAGCAGAAGGAAGAATTTTTAAATGAAAGACTGTCGATGTGTGTGTGTGTGTTTTTTTTTTTTGTTTGTTTGTTAATGTGCCAGCTTTCACCTGTAACAATTACAAGAACTAAACCTTTGTGATGCTTACCTAAACAGCCTCCGTTCTCATCTGACAAAAGGCCGTCCTTGCAGTCGCACCTGTAGGAACCGATGGTGTTGACGCAGCTGGAAGTTGGCGGACAAATGGCAGCACCATAGGAACATTCGTTCACGTCTGCACGAAGTTAGCAGTCTCAAGTGACAGAACTCCGACATCGGCATAAAAATGTTAGGGTCAGCTACTGTCGAGAAGTCCTTAGTCTTGGCATGTGACTATACTGAGCGAAAATAAATCCTTAGCCCTCAGCAACCTCATACGAAGAGACCAAAAAAAAAAGGAACCGGAAAGAAAAACAAAGACAAAAGGAAAATGCAAACCAACCAAAAGAGATAAATGGGAATAAATGGGGGAAAAGCACAAACAAAAAAGAAAAGGGAAAAGGGATCAAGGAAGGAATATTTAAAGTGCAGCTGTCGAGTAAAAATTAAAGGCTACACACCGACTGGCTGCAGGTAGTGTTTTTCTTTGCATCCACTAAAAATTTCACCTGGCAGCCCTATTCTGAACATCCAGACTTCCTTTAGATGTTCCATTTCTTGTGAGCGTCAGCATAAAAACATTATGTATTCAGCAGACGCACATACACGGTCCCTTTTCTACCGAGATGCATTTTAGAAATTCTCAATGAAGACAACTTACGAATGTGAACATTCCACCATTACCCTGCATTACTCTGTTATCGCGTTATGGAGAGTTTTGATACCTGATTAAAAAGGGTGACAATAAAAGTAATAACTAACATAAACAAAATAGAATAGTGAAAATAGGCATCTTATCGGAGCATCACGATTTCACCCTGTTCTTCTTTGTCTTCATAACTTGGCTACTTTTTCTAGTGTCTTTTCGAAAGAAATGAAAGCTCAAGCAAATAAACTTTTGAGACTGTTGGCTGGTCTCCCCGTTTTGCATATTCATATTCTGAAGAAAATTCGCTTTCCAAAGAATCGAATAACGTTGACTCTGAACAGGAGGAACACACTGTTGTCATGAAATCTGTGAACTTGCAGAGGCCTTCTGTTATCGGCGTCACGTCCGCTGTGGCTCTGCTTACAGTTTTTGTTCGGCAAACTCTCCTGCACGCCGCTACCCGAGAGCTACACTTTAAAGAAGGACAAAGTGGGGGAGGGGAGGGGTTCGAGAAAGCAGGACTGTCTGGAATATCGACGATCTCACCGACGGTTAGGAAAACTGAAAATTCTGAACGAACCGGTGCATCTGCCGCTGGCATCATGGCGGAAGCCTCTGGGGCACTGACAGAAGTAGCTGCCTTGGCGGTTGACGCATTCTTGGTCCGTGGTGCAGCGATGAGCGCCAGTCGTGCATTCATTAATATCTGTGTTAATCGCCAGCCACAAGCGGGCAGACACACGCGTGTTTAAGCGAATATTTCAGATTAAACTAGCAGGATATAAAACATTTACATCTACGTTAGGATGAGACCATGCGTGTTGATCAACAGCCACAGACGGGGTACACACGTGTGCCCAGGTGAATATTTCAGCTTATATTAGCAGAATAAGACTGCAATATAAATATTTACGTGACTGTGACTGTAAATTTGCTAGTTGCTTCGTTAGGCGACAAAAACATACATGTAAACGTATATGTGGTCTTGAGATAATAATAGAAGAAAAAACTTTAAAAGAGAAGAATTCGGTGAATATCTAATTTGTGTACATTTCACGGCTCATTAAATTTATCGATATTTATTTTACATTGCCAGTTCGCAATAAAGTAGTTCTGTTTTTTCATGTGGGCTAAACGAGTTCAAATTTTGATACTGAGCTTATTTTCTGCTTATCCCTTATGCCCTATGTCGTGAATCGATTACTTACAGATTCGTTCCAACTGCCTAAAGAAATACCAACCAAACCCCGCCCCCCCCCCAAAAAAAAAAATGCATGGTCTTATTTCATCAGAACTGGATCGTCTATTTTAAAGAAATTATATCTTTGCTGCAGTCTCGCTGAAGAGACAAGAGGAGAGAGTGAGAAATATCTATCAAAACTATGAAATATTTCTTGCGGACGACTGCATTATTTCTTTGCCACCTCTCACCCGATTTGATCAGATCAAGTGAGATCATGGAGTTATACTGCTGAAAACATGTTGTCGTGCCCTGAGTACAGAACTGATTACCTACCCTGACAGCCGTTGTTGCTGGTCGGCTCGTAGCCGCGCGGGCAGTTGACCAGGTTGCGACAGTGATAGGAGCCCAGTGTGTTCACACAACGCTGATGCTGAAGGCATCTGTGGGATGCCTCGGCACACTCGTCGATATCTTTAGCAGGGAAGAACAGAGGGTTGTCGTGGTTAAACAAAACCAAGAACAACTTAAATAAGAGGTCGGATTCCCCGACATAACATAAATGCGTGTATGGTCACATTCATTTTAACTACCCCAGGTTCAGCCAATGCCATAATTGACATAGCTCCAAGTCATACGTTCAACTCCGCATGTCGAGGCATGGTGCCAACTTTTCCCACATGAATCCACTGAGCTAACTCGCCACTATACCACCTCCCCCAAGGTGACTATTTCTTGAGTTAACTCGGCACTCTGGCGACTGCCCCAGGTCGACACCGGGTTCGTGACACCCACAGTCACGTTACTCATCTACCCACCAGCCGCCGCTGCTCGTCGGGTTGCTGTGACTTCCCAGGCCGAATCACTCCACTAACTCCGCTAGGTCCAGCCACTATATTACCTCCCCTATCCCTTTAAGTCGAACTACAGTGATTTATTTATCTCAGCCTGTGAGGCCGTCTGACAGAAGATTCACACCAACTCTGCGACTCACCCACGCAGGTGCCCGCTCTGTTGGGTCTCAAGCCAGGCTGGCAGTTGATCCGTCGGCACTCCCCTGCGGCGGAGTCGAAGCGGTATCCCATTGGACAATCCTTCGGCTGGCAGCGGAACGACCCTTCTGTATTCTGGCAGACGAAGCCCTCGGCGCAGTTGTGTATCCCAAGGACACACTCATCGTTGTCTTGGAGGTGCAGGGGAGAGAATCCAAGACAGTTTTTTTGTCAAAAGGTTTTAAGATGTGAAGCCTACCGGTTTATTGCGTTTCCAGGAAAAGGTCAGCTTTTGGAGAGGGGTTTGTTTTGTGTGGGGGCGAGGGGCGGGGGTGTACACGTGGGTCTCTCTCTTCTTTTCTCTATCCCCCTTCCCTCCTCGTGGGGGGGGGGGTCGAGAGGGTGCCCTAAATACGATATTATGGGAAGAATCGATTGAAACGCAAAAGTGCAGCCGAAAATACAGATCGAGAGAGATCGAGAGAGATCGAGAGAGAGAGAGAGAGAGAGCTGGAATTCCATCAAAATTACGAGAAAGAATTGAGATATTAAAGGAAATGAAATGGGATATGAAGGGATAGCTAGGGAAATGAGATATTTATGGATAGGAAACAGCGATGGGAAGGGAAGAGAGATATTTGTGAGATAAGAAGCATTAATAACTATAACGATATGACGTAAACAAGACGTAAACTCATTTTCGCTGTCTTTACCAACACAAGCTTGTGTCTGTTCGTCCAGCGTGTAGCCAGTACCACAGTGATGGATGCGCCGACAAGTAAAGCCACCTGCAGTGTTTTCGCATCGCTCGCCCTCTTTGCAGTCGTCTAGGCCCAGTCCACACTCATTGATATCTGGAACGATGTACAAGGAGATGACAGCAAGGGCACCTCACAATAGTTTGCCACTAATTAGGGAATAGTAGGACAAATAACTTAAATAAATAAAAATATAACCACCTGCTTGGACCCCAAAGACTTGAAAAAGCTTTGAAAACTGTTTTTTATAGTTTAGTCTGTCTTTATTGTTCAAGAAACTAATTCTTGGACCTGAATAAACTTTCTGTATCTAAGCCGACTAAAAGAATGTTAAATCGGAAAGACTATCTTCAGAAAGATTTGTTCCGAAACTGTCGTCCTTTGGTAAGTATGTTTAAAAATATTTAGTGTTCTCTGTTGCTGCCCTTTAAACAAAAGATGAAACGTAAAAAAATGATTTTTGTAAATGCAAGCTGCGAAAAAACCATGCACACTTTCTTTATAAAAAAACCTCGAACTCAAGAAAATCATTGTTGGTGTGACGAATGCAGGTATCTGATGCGTGGAGCAAGACATGCTGCACGGAAAACTATACACGTTGCGTGAGTTCAGGTAGCTTTTCTATCCATAAACGTGACCATAGCATTTCTAAACCGAACAAATTGGTGCATTCCAGTTCACCGAGCATCGCCGTGTGTGTGTATATGTATATATGGGAAGTGAAATGTATACCGCCTAGTTCGTCGATCTAGAATGCACATTCGTCAGGTTAAGAAAGTTTTATGGCCTCTTCGCCTTCTGATCATGAAATAATGTATGAAAAGAGAAACGCTTGTTCATGTAGCTTTCCCTACGACTTCAAAGCAAGCTCTGAACACAGCGTATAGCAAAGTTTCCCGTGTTGCACTTCACCAAAACAAAATGCCAATGTTACGCTAATGGTTATGATGCATGTGCAGGGTTCTGTTGGTCACATATTATAGCTGTCTGTCTGTTTAATACACACTGCGCGATAAGGTTAATTTGTTACTTAAGAGGGAGAAGTAATGAGGCAGCAGGACAATCTCTATAGTTATCGCCCCCTTTCTTACCCTCGGTCATTCGTACACGCGCGAACTCACGCACTTTGGACGCAAGAATAAATGTCAAAATTACATTATTAAAAATGTTAATCATGACAAACTACCAATGCGCAGAGAAGCTATGCCACAGGTTAAAGGTTAAACGGAACAAATTTTACTTGCCATGCCTACTAAAAAGCAACACCAAAAAGAGTTCAGGACCGATGCTGTGTAGAAAATGACTAGTAAAATGATCACTCTTGGGAGCTGCGAGTAAATAAGGGTTCATCAAGGAGGAATGAAGTTTGTACTAGTTGCAACTTGGCTTTTCGGCCATCTTGGCAGATAATTGTACGTGGTGAGAAAAGAAAGACGTAGAGGAAAGACCTTCAAACAACCTTGCAATATTAATAGATAAAAAGAAGGAAATGTATTTTTGTGAAAGACTCCCCGTCTGCTTCAAAAACACCCCCACCCCATCCCCCGCGAACCCTAACCCATACTGTAACAAAACCAATCACCGAACACCTGCAATCTGCCAGATATCGCAGCAGTTTTCAATCCCCCCCCCACCCCCCACCCCACCCTACCCCCAAAGGACGCCACGGTAAGCAATAATTACGACAACTCTGAAAAGGATGCTGGTAACATGAACAAACTAGCAAAATCGGGCAGGTTTGCACACGGAAAGCCCACATCTCATGCAATACAACATCGATGCGGGATGAGGCAGAAGCGGTTTCCGGCTCGCTCATCGCAGCATGTCTAGCAGCAGTAAGATGAGGTAAGCAGCTGATGGGGAGCACAGAGGGGTGGTTCATTCATGCAGTACCTTCGCAAGACCGAGTCGTTCTGCTGAATGCGTAACCCTCGATACAACCGCACGTGTAGGAACCGTTCAGATTGACACAGTACTGAAAGGCACCGAAGCACGTGTGTTCCTCCACAGTGCATTCATCGATGTCTTGAAAAGATAGTTTAAGCGTGGCCTGAATCTGCAAGTGCCTTTCACAGTCATTCAGAACTCATCGTAAAATGGCAGAAGCAATTCTCAACATGCGTTAACCATTTCCGACGAAAAATATACGAAAAATAATAGAACACAAACAATATTTCCAAATAAAAATATAACTATATAACTCACAAAAAAAGCCTAGATTTTTTTTAAATCTCCGAAAGAAACTAAACTGCATGATTGAATTGCACATATTTTAAAATCTCAGTAAACGGTTTAGATCAAAAATAACAAGTGTAGAAGAAAAATAAACTATTAGGGATATATCTTATACATGTTCAAGTTGTTGCAAAATAAAATTTCGAGCAAAATGCTCAAGGTTTGGCAGAGAGAAAGGAGCTCTTGGTTTCTTTCTTCACTCCATTATAATTAGACAGCTTTGGCAAGATAAATTAGCTCTTGGTCACAAGAACTGCACCCTGACTAGATAAGGGTACGCTGTGTTCACGTGACGTTTTAAAGTTTTACCTTCGCACTTGCGCGTGACGCTGTTGAAGGCAAATCCTGACAAACAGGTGTTGTCCTCTTCGCACTGTCCCGTCGTGGGATTTCGGGCGCTCCCCTGCGGACACTCTGCTGTAATACACGAGTAGCTTCCCCTGGTATTAACACACTGTTGCCCGGGGGCGCAGCGGTAGGTCCGCTCAGAACATTCGTCGATATCTAAACATAACAATAATCTGACTATTTTCATGGAACATTTTGAATCGCATTGTTAGGTAACCTTCACCCTAAGATTCTAAATCTCAAAATCTGAGCAGTTAACATCTTTCCGTTCGCGATTTACAATAAGAGATCAACATCCGATCTATCAGTGACCGGGAAGAGTGTAAAACAAAAAATGCACAAATGCACGCACGCACGTAGACACATTAGTAACATTAGAATTTGGACCACTTTATAAGTTACTGAGAGTGAGTTTCTCGGTATGAATTAAGTTTACAAAGTTAATGTTCTGGTTTTTTGCTTGCTGCATGATTATCTATTTATCGTGCAAAAAAATGAACATCTACGAAAACATTTCATCTCGTTGTCCAGCGTTATCTCAGATCGTCCCACTCTTTGTGTATTACACGTCACAGTCCTTGCCACGATCTCTTACCTGTGCAGGTGTGACCATCGCTGTTCAGACGATACCCGCTATAGCACCGGCACTCCGCCCCGCTGCTGGTGGTCACGCATCGCTGGTCACAGGGGTTGTTGTGAATGCAGTTGATTCCACCTGTTAGCAATTGCACAGTTACTGCATACGGTCGGAGGACGGATGCATGCGTGGAAATCGAGATGGATGGATTGATGACAGAGAGATCGATACTGATGGCTGGACGAATGAATTGGAACATGTGGTTTCATAGTGCATGGCGTGTGTACGCCTGTTTCTAGGGATTGCTAGTGCTATGTACTAATCATGACTCAAAAGACCATTTTCAACTCTTAATTGACCAAATAATTGCAACAGATTCAGACAAGTGCATATTAATGCAAACAGATCTGTACAATGACAATGGAAAACAGAAGTTAATCAAGAAAACATAACATGGTGTAGAAGCTACAGGGCACTCTCGGCATTGTGCATTCTGTAGAGTACACTGTGCCTAGGTAGGATCCATTCTAGAGACATTTCTCCCTGGGCACACAATGCGCTCTATACTTCTACGTACTAAATATTAATAACAAGATGTCGAGTGTATTATTTTCATACAATATAATAACTTGACGTCCACTAGACTGGAGTGAAAATTCTACATGTAAACTGGATTATTTCATAGAAGAAAAACTGTTAAACTAAAGCCTACGCTGACCTCTTAAAAAAATAATTATCCATGTTTCAATCGGCTATCCTCGTCCTATCGTCCTATCCATCTGCCTGCAATCCAGTTGTGCGGAAAACAAAAAAGATAACTGCATTACTTTACATAAGGAACACGATTAAAGTAGCTACTTTAGGTGACATAAATACAAAATAAAATCCAGGGCTAGCTAGAACTAAAACTAGATCCATGTTCCAGTCAGCGGATTGCTCAGCCGACTTTGATCCAGGTGGGCGGTGAACACGAAAAGTGCATTATTTTAATAAGGAAGGAACACGGTTGAAGTGTTAGCCTGCATTGACCATAAACAGATACCAGGCATAGAGTGACTCCTGCCTGATAAGTGAACTGTTCCTGGGCAGCGTGCACTTCTACAGTGAATTCCTTTGTGGCCCTTGGCTGGAGAGTAGTGTCCCCTGTCTGGGGAGTGCACTGTACCTCCTACACCAGCCATTTCTCTTCTTCGTTAACGCGCAAAACACACAAAAGCATGCACTCTAATAATTTTTTAAACATCTGCATGACTGGCAGATTTATCTGGTTTTTTTAATCAACAAGCACATGCGCAGCGCAAGTATGGATGCAGCTGAGAGATATATTTCTCCTCCAGTTCTCTTCCGCTATTTTCATCGAGGTTTTCGCGATGAACTTAATGAAAAGGTGTCAGTGCGTACACACCGGCTTCCTCCACCACCTGACAGGTGCGTTGGTCTTCCCCCAGCACGTAGCCCGGAGGGCAGTCACAGAAGAAACCGTCTAGCGTGTCATAGCACAGGTGCGAGCATATCAGCCCGGGGAACTGGCTACATTCGTCGATGTCCGTACTGTTCAAGTTCCCACCTTTCTGACCGCCTGAGCTACCTGTTCCGGAACTTGTGGCAGGGTTGGGTTTACCTGACGAGGGGAATGGCGTAAGCCCTTTTTTAACCGCACAAATCTGCGTCTTTTCTCGCCAAACGTGGCATGTGCATTGTGTACACGTCTCATACGTATGTGTATACGTGTGTGTAATATATAAGCAGAATATAATGTATAATAATACTTTATGTATGTCTTGCAGAATATATACAGAATATATCGTAAACAGAAGGATATATATATATGTGTGTGGTCACGTTTGGCGAATAAGAACTCGCCTTCGTCTGGTTAAAAAAGGGCCTTTAATAAGGCTAGAAAAGCATGGTGTCAAAGCTCTCTCTCTCTCTCTCCTCTCATCTCTCTTCAGTCTCTCCGCGAGCGCTCACGCACGCAGATATATGTAAGTAGGCAGTCACCCCTAATCTCCACTGCTTGGAAATGAAAAAGAACGATATTTATGACTCTGTTTTGTACCTGACGTATGAAATACAGCTGCAGCTTTAATTTATTAGTATAAAGCATTTGCCACATACGCTATGCCGATTAAATATTACGATAAATCTTATCGGAAGGCTGTCGTTCGTGGAACGGATGAAAGAATCAAGTGTCGCCAACTCACCAAGCCACTGCCCTCGCGAACAAAATGTTTGCGCTCGAGGAATCTGGGTAGGAGGAGCGGTACACAAGATTTTAAAATAGAAGCCATCCACCCCACCCCACCCCACCCCACCCCCACCCCCATTCCACAGCGACGGAGGATTCTACACATATTCTTAACGGGAACAGTCGGCGAGAAAACTGAGACACATTACAGACAGGAAGTGCAGGCAAACTGGCAGGGCAGGTCGGATGTGACCAGGAAATGCAGAAACAGTTGCAGCAACACTGGGAAGTGGGGTATGGGGGTGACTGGGTGGAGATGCGGAGAGGGTACTGATGGGACGCAGTTTCGGGAGCAGCTCCTGGTGTGCACGGCTGGGTTTGCTAGAAAAACCTGGGCCGTACATCCCACGCGAACTCGAAATCTGCTGTGAGGGCTTCGTTTTGTTAGTTTGCGCATGCACAGAAATACAGATACAATAGCCTCCTGCGATTTTCTTCAGGCAATACAGGAACTACCGCGACGGCTACAAATATATTGTGCACATACATGACATTTTGTTACAGGTATCGCATAGCATGCAAGGATTTTACTCGTTACAGGAACAGGTCTTAATCGTAGTTTATGCTTTACCTTGAATTAATATATTATGAAGTAGTTATATATTGCCATGCACATTGCTTAAACAAATGGTAGTAATAGCGCTTTGCCCTTCTTTCTATTCACTAGCGAAGCCAAAGTCCTCCCACCTGGTATTGTACTTGTAGAGTTGTCGCTGGGCTGACCCGTGCAGCATTCCGAGAATTTGGAGTCGCAAGGTGCGCCCAGACCCGGCGCGTTACACGACGATCTCCGTGTCCTGGCATCGACTCCCATCTGACAGCAGTGGCAGCACTCCTGCACGTGGAACAGACCTCCTCAAGTTAAGACTAGCGCATCCTTCAATACCAACAGTGCTTGTAATTAAAAAAATATTCGAATGGTTGTTTTCAGTTCATTGAAATAAACTACCTCCCTGTGTCTGACCAGGTGCCTCTCTTAGGTCCGTCAGAAATAACCCATCGAACGTCGACCTCTATGTGGCCAGACGGAGGTCAAGGTAACAACTTCTGTTTTGAAAGTGTCTTCCAGTTCTCTCACACTGGCTGTAACCTTGGTGACGTAATAAGCGTACTCATGGCCACCAAGGATACTGTCGCAATTGTGGCTCTTTCAGTGCTTTTTCGATGAAAAGAATGATTTAACAACAACCAACTAAGGCTAATCAACTGGGGATTTTTTTCGAGAAGGAAACGAAGAAGAGAAGGGGAGAGTGTGTGTGTGTGTGTGTTATTGGATATTTTAAAGGGAAAGTGCTTGCATGTCGCAATGACTTCTCACAATCGGGAACGTGTGTTGGAAATAGCGTTTTGCATGTATTACTAATCTGGTCACTCAAATATCAACCAAGCACATAGCTGTATTAAAAACGATTACAGCGGCGAGGCATTCAATGTGTGGAGGACAGCTTTGATTATTGAGTACCGTCAGATTCAGAGGGCTGTCTCACTAGGGGAGCAAGAGGATCCAAGGTCAAAGGTAATGGGGAGGGGGGAACCGGAAAGCCCCCGAAAGTCAACCTTGTATACAGATACTATGTCAGAAAAAGTGCCTGCGCCCTACACGGGGTCAAACTATGGACCCACTTTGTAAGCGGTAAGCGTGTGTTACTACTATGCTTTGTGTGTGAGAGAAAAATAGAGACAGAGACAGACAGACAGGCAGGCAGGCAGGCGGACGGACGGACGGACAAAGGAAAAGAGAGAGAGAGAGCAGCAACCAAAAAAATGGTGAACTCTGACCCGGAACTGCTCGGCTCCGGGGTCAGAGTCTCTGACGGCGCAAATCTGCTGGTCCAGCGCCGTCTGCTTCCCGTGCTCACACATGTCTTGCTGCATGTGCTTCAGACAACACACCTCCAGCACCGACAAGCACGCGCCCTGTGACTCCGGCGCGATGCCAGGCACCGGTGCCGGAAACCCTGTGCAGCGCGCGCTGGTGTTGGCCCACTGCACGCCCAGCATGCAGCACTGGTCAATCACGCCTGGCTGGAAAAACCGCCGATCTGTCTGACCTGAATATTTTAAAAAATCCAAAATACATTCTAAACCACCTTTTTTTAAAAAAAGGGAAGAAAGAAAATCCCCATATATATTTATATATACCACCTGTTTAAAATAAGCCAGCGTACTAGTATAATAACCTCTAGAGACAAAAATGTCTATGAACAATCAATGTTTCGAAAAAAGAAAAATTACGATGTGTAAATATGTTAATATACTATAGCAGGTTAGAAATACTCTATATCCAATTTATGTATAGTTCAAAATACAATTTTTTTAATCCAAAAATGCCGTAGAAAAGCCAGACTATATTTTGTGGCGCACATTAGCTGTCTGGGATTATTAAATAGCTTCTCCAACCCATCAAGATAAAATCTCCCCTAGTTAGGAAATAAAACGGAATTTTAAACTATAATTGATTTTGGGTTGGTCTGTGAGTGGACAGAGTAGTATTTTTCTTGTTAGGAAACTTCCATCCGGCAAACTGATCCTTAGACCTTTCTTAACTGGACACATGCTCGTCAAAGAGATCTTGACAGCTATTGGAAGCAACCAGACTGCAGCTTTTACGTAATCTTCGACAAACATTTGATCAAGTGTGTCAGATCAAGAAACACCTTTACAGTCATCTATCGAACCAGCGAAAACAGCTCCGAATTGAGTCACCTCTCCTTGTGTTCGAAAAGGGTTAGAGGTCAGCTATTCTTGTCAGACACATAGACCCGGCCTACACTCTACAAGATACTTGTTTAAAACCATGACCAGCAGTTGTGTATACCAGATCTGAGACCACGATTTGAGTAAACACAGCGGGTACTCGTCAACCATTCAACCACAGAACAAAGTTCCGCCTACAGAAACAAGTGGTTCTAGCCCTCAGCTCAGTTCGAAACTGTTTTCACCGGTTCAATAGACGACTGCTTAAGATTACAAAAGGACCCGAGATCGTCCACCCCTCGGTAAGCTTTCCTATGTCCTTTTCATACCTTTAAGTCTCTACGTTAAGTATAGCCTGTAAACCTATGCAGCCCTTTATATATATATATAATAAACCTCCAGGAAGTATATCCAGGTTTCATTAAAGATTTGTCTTCTACTAAATGCAGCGACACAAGCGAAACACCTCCCTGCCTGCCCGTCTGTCTGTCTGTCTGTCCTTTTCTCTGTCTGTCTGTCCTTCTGCCTGTCTGCCTGTCCTTCTGCCTGTCTGTCCGTCCTTCTGTCCTTCTGTCTGTCTGTCTGTCTGATTATGTAAGACAGTTTCTATGGAATTTTTCCAAAGAGGGCAGTTTCGAGTAATGTTAGTTCCGTGTAAATAATACTATATAGGCCCTACATGGATAAGGAGACTACTTTCAATTTAAGAATAAAAACTTATACGGACGTGAATTTTTCTAGTCATTCTTGATGATAATAGTCTATCGAGATTTGCTCTTTTAGATAGACGTTAACATTACTATCTTTCTGCTGCTCCCAAACACGCAAATTTACGACTCGAAAATTTTGTGAAAACTGTTGATTCTTTAGATTTTGCGTACTCGTGTCTGACAATTTTCGCATTACCACGCGCCGCCTTGCAGCAAATATTTGCTATGGATTAGAAACAAGGAATCTATTCGGTTAATTTTATACTTTAAGTAACGCTGTATATAATTCTTTGTATTGAATGTATTTTGTTTTGTGTCCAACCTCCTTCAGTAACGGGCTGTAGCCTACCGCCTACGCTAAAAATAAAACTCGATTCAATATCTGTTTGTCCGTCCGTCCGTCTGTCCAGCCAGCCAGCCAGCCCGCCAGCCAACCGTCTTCTCTTCCTCACACTGCCGTCACCGTCCCCACACTGTCCGCACCAGAAGCTCACAGGATCAGCTTCCGCTGCGACGGAGTTTTCTTGCTTTATCAGTGACAGCCCTCAGGACACGCGTCGCCATCAGAAACTCTTCATCCTCCACCACAGAGTAGCACATTTACGCCTTCCTTCCCGACCGACAGGCACCTCAAGTGCCGTTGAAAGGGTCACTGTCACCAGCTTTTCCGGTCAAGGCGCCCCGATGGCCTTGCCTAGAAATTAATTCACTCAAAATGCGCGTCAAAGCAGGCGGGAATCAAAAGTACATGTACCGGTCTTTCGTCTCAAATGTATGATCAGTATCTCCGCGTAAGAAAGCCTGTGACTGGCGGTTCTCTCGACACCCGGTGCCAGTCCGCCTAACTGCGCACGCCACGTCCTTGAAAAGTAGTGATAACGACTCCCACAGTTGCACCTCCCACTATGGCCACACCGTCTGACACTGGGCACAAGACTAAGTTAGTAGGCATGGCAGGATTTACAGACATTTCTTCAATCATTGTTCCGCTTTCCTTTCGAGAACACTGTTACACCACACCCTTCGCATCTTGGCCTCACATCTTTCCTTGCGACATGAAAGGTGAAGGCAAAGGGCGGTAAGAATTTAACGTCGAGCGCCAATTCTAATCAGAAATCCAAGACCCTTCGAGAATCGGTCGGATTCCGGACATTTTTAATTAACAGGATGTATGCGATACGATCTTATCAGTCATCTCCGAACCGCACTTGCTTGCTTCCTGTCCGAATGACCGGACTGACTGCCCCCCCCCCACTCCTCCCCCCCACTCCTCCTTTTTTCCCTCCTTTTGACGAGTTGCCATTTGAGATGTTCATACGGCCTTTACTGAACGCCCTCTGCTGTGCTCTTATACACGTCGTGATTATCAGCATCATTCTACATGCAGGGATGATAATTATTTAATCATCCCTTTTGACAATTATCCTTAAAAAGTAATTATTCATCAACAAATTTTTTCAACAAGACAGTCCAAGTGCACTGACCATTGTATGCATAAGTAAAAATTATGGCTGTAATAAGCACTGCTCACATCATTCCCTGTGAGAATTGTCTGTGACAGTAGAACTGAGTGTGTTGTCTACCAGCAAATGTACCCCCAAAAAGACAGATATATAAATATATAGAGTATCCATATATTATGTATATATATTGTTCTTACTACCCTCACTGCCAGCCATCTCTCTTCAGTCACTTCACTACAGTGAGAGCTCTCTTCTTTTAGTCGTGACAGTCAAGTCTGTCTGCTGTAAACTGTAAACTGGGTCTGCGCATTAATTTGACAAATACATATACGGATTTACTTCATTTTTTATAAAATTTTCATATCTTAATCTCTCGTACAGTTAATGAATTTTGTTACAACCAACCAGCCAACCAACCAACCATTCGGGCAACCAACCAACCAACCAGCCAGCCAACCAACCAACCAGTTCCCTACCTGCAGTGAAGCCCAGCAGCGCAGTGGCGAAGCATCCCACGGCAAACACGGCTAGCCCATGCGACAGCGACTTCATACTGAAAACTGCTTTTTCCTGACGCTACAGTCTCAAGCAAAATCCTTTCACCGAACAGCGGTCCCCAACTTTTCTCAAGCTAGGGTCTCACGCAGATTTTTTTGGGGTGTGTATTCGTTCTTTCCAACGTCTGGCAGCTCAGAAGCGGGAGTGGCCTGGTATTTCCCACTGCTTGGATAAGAGAAAGAGACGAAAAACAAATGAATGGGGAGTTATAAAGGTTATAGGAAAAGTATGCGACGTTAAGAATCAAAACTGTAAGTCTAACGGGCGATAGCAATGCTTCCGCAAATAAATACGCACTTCGCATCTGCACTTGTACGAGTGAGCGGGCGTGTGAGGCGCAACTGCAATAACAAAATCATGTGCAGGGGAAACAAGGGGTTATGTAAGGCACTTCTTACTTGCAAATTCAGATGTAGGGGACGAAGGGAAGTTATACACAACGCTTCCTACATGCAACGTATCAAGCTGTAGGTTCAGACAGCATCATCATTCGTCTGCTTTTACAAACTGTCTGGCCGAGTAGCAGGTAACAGTTGGACGAGCAGACAGTATTGAAAATAGAGCTGAGGCCAGCAATGTCATCTAGCCACTGAGGCGAAGCACAAAGCCCAAGCGACCGTCTTTCAGGTGAGTTAAAGAATGTCGCGATACCGGAAAGGCTGACCCTTTCATCCAACAGGTCACAGTCAATTGATTCGGTGGCCAGCGTGTTTCCTCACGTTTGTAACTTGGACAGTTCACGTGAGTCAGCAATTCATCTTCATCTAAATGCTTTTAAAACTGTTTATGTGCATATGTAATAGACACATCTCACATGCATAAGATCCCACATTTAATTGATATAGTCGCAGAAGAAAGTCTAGATAAGCAAAAAACATTTGAATGATTATTGCTAGAGAAACTTTGTTTTGCAAACACTTTTAGTGGCCTTATCGCTGACGAAAACAGACAACTAAGCTTGCCGAAGTAATGTACACGACAAATGCGATGTTCAGAATAAAAACCCCTCAAATACCTTTTTCCTCTAAAGTTTTGTTGGTGAAAGTGCTACACACAGTAAGGTAACATTCACAGAATCTGAACGTCTTTGTTGTCAAGGAAAGAAGCCACAAAAAAGTCAACGATGGTCCAATTGACTATATGTATATCTCGGGCGACAGTCACGAGGAAAAGCTCGACAAAAGACGAGTGGGGTAGCCCGACTTCTCTGTTGGTCTCACTGTCAGTGCCAGTTTGTGGCCGGGTCGGCTCTTTATTCCCAAGCCTTGGTCCGCGCTGCCTCCAAGTGGCTCGAGAGCCAATTAAACCTTGTGGTGATTTAAGCACCAGTATGACGCTGGCTGGTACTTGTGCACGAACTTCGCTCTTCCTTCTAGCTGGCTGCCTCCGTACGTGTGTGCGTGCGTGCGTTTGTGTGTGCGTGAATGAAACTGAATGAACAAGGGATCCAGTTAAAAGGGAGAGGTGGAAGTAGGGGGCAGTGAGAAGACAGATCTGTCTCTCGAGAGATTATCAGGGAACGGAATCCGTAAAGATCTTTCGGGTCTGTTTTTAATACATGGGTGAAACTTTTTCAAAAGGATGAAAAAAAGTTTGCTCCTGTCCATATCTGTCCTAAAATCTCACAGTGGTCGCTATTATATGAGGAAAATAAATATATTAAATTTTCATATTGCTTCGCCTCTAGAATCTCAATATTTAGAATATATTAAATGAGATTTTCAAAATGTGATTCGTAAAACTATTTTTTAAATCAAATTGTGGTGGAAGAAAAGTCGGTCACGCATCCTATTAACAATTTACCATGACAAAAGGGCGAGTTCCCAGGAAATATGGAATTCCATAATTTATTTAGGATCTCAGAGAAGGGGATAAAACGACTTCAGCCATAGTAAGTTTTATACCCATGTCAATAAAATATTCACCATATGTACGTATTTTTTCACACGACGGGTGGGATTTATCTTCTTGGTTTGTTAAGTATAATTTCCCATTTATTATTTTAGCAAACCTCCAATATTTGGCTGTCTTGTGTAAGGGGCGGGGAGTATCTTTTGTCCACTCATAAGGTTACAGCCAGTTCACGCGTTTGCCTACGGCCAGTACTTGAATGGAAAGGCCACGTGACACCTATGAGCAATACAGGCAAAGGACTCTCTTTCGAAGTCATTTCCGACAGACGGCCTCTTCAAGTGCAAACGTTCTACTCCCAGCAGATGACATAGCATTGAACAAAGTCTGGGAATCCATGAACAGCACGGGAAGCAGCGTTATCCACCCAGCAAGGCTAGCATCCCTTCAGGCGGAAAGGAAAATCTATGTAATAGCAAAAAAAAAAAAAGCCCCGACACGTTCTGGCCGCTACCCTGAACGCTGCCATATGATCATGTTAGTTCAGTGGGCGTTTCAGGACCTGCTTTTCGTGTGCTATCGTGTGCATGTTCGTGGTTATGCGTCCCGGCACGCGCGCACGTGCGCATTCGTCTTTTTCTTGTTACGTAAATGTTCACGATTAACTCGTCCTCTCCTTCACGCGAAGGAATGTACAGGCACAGGGAAACATGCATACTCATAAATAAACGAACATTCTCAGTTTACGGACCACCCTGGCTATCACCCGAAGCTAGAAGAGACACAAAGGATTTCCCCATCTTACTCAGTCCCTTCCGCCTTCACAAGCAGTCGAGTTTGTAATTGTGTAGGTACATATATGTGAACTTCTCACCTGACCCCACCACCCCATACACGGTTCGAGAAAATCAAATAAAGGCTGCGAGTGAGCGAAGACTTTTTGCAACATAACTTCACCGAACTAAAAAAAAAAAAAAAGTCCTGCAATGACTGACAGCTTCTAGTGTTGTTCTCTGAAGCAATACGTCAAAACCGATCATACATGGTTTCTAATCCTTTCGGTATCCTTTGATCTTCGCTTCCACGTTTTCTTGATGAGGATCATTGATGAGGATGGATTCGCCGCAGGTTAATGGCTCCAGATATCCACCTCCCCTACTCCTCCACACACTGTTTCAATGTTAGACTGTTTAAGTCCCAGGGCTGACTTGCATGAACATTCGCATCTCCATTTCAGGTCTTAAGAGTGGTTGTAAGGCCAATTGCCCTGTGTATTTTACGTCCCCACTTACAAATTAACAGGAGATAAGAACGTTCATGCAAGCCAGTCCAGGGGCAGAGGGAGTGACCGTTCGTATGTCCTCTCCATTCGTAAAGCTGCATATCAAGTACCCAGGCTAGACAGGTCGTACGACTGGTCTTGTGAATGGGAGGGCAGATACAAACGTTTATGCACCCCGGCCTTGACCGGTGTCAGGCCTTAGCCATCAAGGTTTAATCAGATTTTTTCTCCCTTCTTAAAGTTCCAATGCTGTGCACTTCCCATAGAACACTTGTCGCATTTCAGTTCGTAGTTAAGTTCTCTGGTGAACAGATAGTTAAGTTCTTTGCTCAAAATAGTTTATTGCTGACCCAGTAGATAGTTAAGTTTGTAATTCAGGTTTTTGCTGCGGAAGCAGGTAATCGTTTAAGTGATCTACTGTGTGTGAGGGCGTTGCGTTATTTCTAATGTTAAGACTTTGCTGGTAGGCAGATGATGCGGTTAAGCATGTACTGTGGGAGGTGCACCCCGCGTAAAGGTAGACAGAAGAAAGGAGAGAGAAAAAATGAAAGGTTTCTTAGGCCCGATAAATGTGCACTATGGTAGCTGTTATTGTTCTGTATACAACTGTCTTTTGTATAACTCTTACAATGTCAGAAAGTACATCGGTGTAAATAAACGTGTAGATTGAACTTCAGGTCCAGCTTGACACTCCCATAGATTTTTAAGCGTGTAGCGTTCGTCTTGTTGTGTCATATGTGTATCGAGTCTAACGCCTATCCGCGTGAAGCCAGCGACCGACACAACATAGTGTAGAGTAAAAGAGGAAAATGCAAGCGCACGGACCCTACTGGAACTAGCAATTCATGGCGATCTATGTAAAACAGTGGCTTTTGTGGAGACCGCGGTCGGCCAGTGCTGTCATGTATTTTTAACACAACGCGAGGCATTGACGCACCCAACAACTGGGCCAGAAGATGCTATAATTTGTGAATTTTGTCATTCGATCTCCGTTCTGTTCCCCTTTACGAACCCAAAGAAGAAGGGAACAGCGATTGAACTGCAAAAAGTTGGAGCCTCTCCATTGGAAAAGACCAAGTTTTTTGCGTTCCTACGAGGGCAACCTCGGCTACACTATGTACCGATTGCTGGTCAGAAATGGGTTAAGTACGTTATTACACATAAGTATATATATGTACGTATTATATCGTTTGCGCCGATCGCTAATACAGGAAAATATGCACTCCTGCAAGTAGATAACGAAATTTCTGAAGAGTAAGTTTTCGTTACGTTTTGAGACATGATCTGTATCAATTAAAACTTGTGTATGGGCCCACGAGGTATGCGCAGCTACAGCTACTTCTAGGTTTATACAGCGTATGTGTCCGAGCAGTATTACTCTGTAGTTTTCAAGACACAAACTGCGCCCAGTGTACATTATATATTTGCATACTAGCTGATGAAGTAAGTAGGCAATTTTAGACGGACAGTGCTTGCACCTCGCGATAATTTCACACTGGGTGTGTGAGGGTGAGGGATGGACTCCTAACTGCTAAGCTATACACTGAAAGAACCACCGACTGATAGATGCAAAAAGTGCGAAGGGAATGTTCGGAGTATGGCTGAATGGAGTTTTCACGAATGTTACACTCCAGATTATAACCCTTCACTAATCCCAGATTAGAACCAGAATTCTTCCACACGCTAGTCCGCTGTCCATACCGATGAATGTAGGCATGATGCATTAAATAACTCCGCCTACAGATTAAGTAAAGATAGTACATGAACTGTCGCATCTACCGCCACTTTGCAATAACCTAATAGCGCCCTGCGAAGGAGATGGCTGGATAGTAAGAAACTTAATGAGTTGCCCAGAGTTGTTTACCTCGTCCGACAAATCTGTATTTTTAATATGCTTCACACCGCGCATGCCTTGATGAGCAAAGGCACCAGTTTGTGCGGACTATTTTCTGCCTGCGTAATTTCAATTTTTTTCCCAAAGTTTTTCATGCCCGTGCTCGTTTACCCACTGGCGCGCGCGCACTCTAGCAAAAAAGGGAGGTAGTACCGAGTAGATACATCACGATGAGGGTTGGGGAGAGGGGGTGGGATTTCAGAAAACTCTGGCTGAGAGTCAAGGTACTGGAATTAGATTACAAGAAGGCAAGAAAGCAATCCCGACATGCAAAGGGCGTGTGCAACATCCACCGCAAGCCGTTGAAAAATTATTCGTTATCCGTTTCAAAGAGAGTTCACCAGCAACGCCACACGTACCACACACAGCTTGTCCTTAGAGTTTATCCTCTCCAAGCTTTCCCGCAGCCAACGCAAACATAAATACGATCAAAGGACGGGACGTTCGTTTTCGTGAATTCCTTGTTTTAGAGGGGTGGGGGAGTGGGTGGGGGTTCCGCAGGCATCCTATGGCAAAAAATAGAAGTTTCGCCTAAATAACATTCAGTATTATTCTTTTTCATGCCAGGGTTTGGATTCTGTTCCCAGGGAAAAGAAAGAATCTATTATTGTTAACGATAAAGTTCCGACATGCAGTTTTCACTCTTTACCGCCGACAATCGGTCACTTGTCGGTCTAGGAAGCGGCGCAATTTTCTTGATATTAACGGCCTCCCTAATCGTTTGTGGAGAAAGATGTGAGAGAAATCTAGCCTGAGGGACATGATGGGAATGAAATCTACAGTCTTAGGGAAATGATGTAAGAGAAAGCTGCTTAAGTCTTGAGTCTCCGGGAGATGATGTGAGAGAAATCTCTTGACCACAATTCTGTGGAACCGAAAATGGCCAGACAAGTTTAAACACTGCTTTTATTTGAACACTTCCCTTCATGATTTCTCTTTGCTGCATCCGCATTCCAGAGTGTGGGATCCAAATTTCGTATATCCTGTTCTTTCTTAGAAAGTTCTCACAGTAAAGAAGAGGATGTATAATCTACCCCAACCCATCCACAAGAGAAATAACTAGTGACCGCAAATGTAAAAAATTTCTGGAAGTTTTAAACCCTCCCATTTATTGTAGAATTTACAATTATAAGAGTCCGAAGGTAAAGGGTTCAGTATGCATTTCATCCAATAATATTAAAAGTCTAGCTGGATACATTAAAATGCATCTTCCAGGCGTGGTCTTTTAGCAACATCTGTGGTTTCACCTGAAAGAAACATAGTTCTTCATTTATACAATTTTTTTAAATGAGACTGCTAATCTAGCAGAAAGACTACAGTATATACATTTTTTTTGAGGAGAGAGATACTTTAGAACTTTTAGAAGAGACTGCTATTCTAGCAGAAAGAATACAACATATAATTTGGGGAAGATGGAGACATTTTTCATAAATATTTTAACAAAAGATCATTACACTAGCAGAAAGACTATAAAAGATTTTTTACACTAGCAGAAAGACTTCGGCATATACATTTGAGGGGAGAAACAGATACCTTTTAAAAGAGAGGGTGGAGGGTAGGGGTCATATTTGTAAGGATATTTTGAAAAAAGATCATGGTCTGGATTTCCTATATTAATCCTGAGGTTTTTCTTCCATTTTAGTGTCAATTTTAGCTGGTTTTCCGTTCACACCCATTTGCAACATCTATGCTGCTTCTAAAAGTTCTACTCTGACATAATAACATAGGCTTGAATAAGATAAAACCAAAAGAAACCCAGGAAATAGACTGCTATCTACAGTAACTGGTCTGTACCTGACATGATCTTCCTGTTCCCATCCTTGACTGTGTCATCTGCATCAGAACTTTTGGCTTGTGTCCAGATAAAATCATCTGCAGTCATAAAGGTTGGCATCAACTCAGTAAAATCTTTTTAAAAAATGGGTGATAAAGCCTGGCATTAACTCAATCAAATCTAAAATAATTCAAAAGTGCTGATCTTTACTTGCAATTGAAAGTTTTAGGTGGTTGCAAAAATACTAATTACAGTAATTATAACCATAAATAACAAAATTCATTCACAAATTAAATTAACAATTTTAAAAGAAAATGACTGCTCTTACCCAAACTATGTCATAATGTTAGTTCTGAGTTTGCTGCTTCTTAAATATGTGTCGAGAAGTGTTAAGAGCAAAGAGTCTATTTGAAGTCAGTCATAAAAATCAAGTAGTGGCACAAATCAATAGTCCTATTACAATGTGAAACAGTTGAAACATGCTCTCAAATGATACTGATCATCTACACAAACCAGTTTTATTGCTGAGTGGTGAGATGTGTTATTTGGTTAACTTTAATATTCTTTTGTGTTCAGCCATGGTGTTAAAGAAAAAGCATTGGGACTGTCTTCTGTGAGAGTGCACATAAATTTTTCTGCTGAAAAGCCACTTTGACTGATGGTCTTTCATGAATTCCACGATTTCCATGACTTAAAATTACCCCCCCCCCAACACCATCCCCACCGAATAAACACACAACTGAAGGGAGGCCACTGTGGAGAGAATTGGTTAATTGAGATCAGAAGTTGCTTCCCTTAGGCTGCTATACGTTTGAAGCCTTTTTTTAAAAAATGATTCTATTCTTACTGCACAGCCTACAACAGTGCAGAGTATATGCACCACAAGAATGCTTTCAGAAGGTTGGTACATTTAAAAAGCTTTTTGGCTTTACTCACTGTATAATATAAAGGTGCATTTAAAAAAATATAACTGGTTCAATACTTTTTTGGCTATACTCACTTCAAATACTTCAAAAGACAGCAAGCTGTTACAGAAGAGTGTTCAAGAAAGGAAAGATCAGCGAGTCAGTGTCAAAAGATCTGTGAGTACGCTCACCAAACTCATCTTCTCCAACAATAAGGCCTTCCCCCAAGTCTCCATTCTTGGCCTCCCAGTGTTTGTTTCCTGCATCTGATTTCTGGGCCGTGCGAGACTCGGGGGCTGGTGTAGAAGTAGCATTAGGAGGCCCAGGCAAGGTCATATCAACTGAATGTGGAGGTAGAGAACTTGTGCTAGCCCATTTGCGAGGACTGGATCTTTGACCAGAAATGCGGGGTAGATCAGAAGACCTTTCTGTTTGAAAGAAAAGAAACAAAATATAGCTTGAATACAAAAAAATATTTCCATTTTAATATCTTGAAGAGAAATTTATTCCAGCATTAAAAAGTGTACAAGTCATCAAATTTGTAGGACTGGAAATTGTAATTGTCAAAAGCAAAGACTGAAACTAAAGTGAAAGAGATGCAAGACTTTTAAAAAGAATATTTCAAGAAAAAAAGAAAAAAACAGCTTTAAAAGAACAGGGACAAATTTTTTTTTAAAAAAACCTTAGCGAATGATCTGTATGATTCTCTCTTCCTCTGATTTATAAGAAATGGGGAAGTGTAATGTAACTTCTAAAATGTATCAGGCATTTGAATTGAAACTGTGTGAAAATTCCAAGACTGGAAACAAAATTTTTTTCTCTAGCATTTTGCATTTCACAAATTATCTTTACCTTGAAGGATATTCTGCCTTTGATTTCTGGCAAGTTCTAAGAACTCCTGCTGACGGAGCTGTTTGCGCAACAATCTCTTCTGGCGTTCTTGAATTACACATTGTTCTAGGCTGCAAAATGGACATCCACAAAACCTAGAGTACAGCTTGCTTTTCTTTGTGTGCTTATATGTGCATGTACTTGGTACTTCCCATATGTTATCATTGATTAATAAGGAAGCACAAAACCCTTCAAATGAGTCTTTTTAAAAACTGCTTATAATTTTAAATTCTACCTTGCAAAAAAAAAAGAGAGAAAATGTATGACCTCATAATGCACCAGATGTCTTCTGGCATTCTGGCAGTGGTGGAACAGACAGGACAACCAGAAATCAATTCAGCTTTTATGAATTTTAAAACAGATATCTCATGCACAAATAAAAAAAAGTGTCAAAATGTGTTGCAGTCACCCCTCAGAACCCAGCTGCTCTGTGCCCTGTAGGTATCCAGCTCCTGGTTTGTCCTGCAGAGTCTTTCTTTGCATCACCGTGGTGTCAGGCTCAGCTGCAGTGGTCACAGTGGGCTGCAGACACTTCCTGCCTGCTCTTCCATTCCCAGGGCTTGAGCCATTGCCAACAGACTCAGGCACTTTCACCTCCATACAACTGGCCAACACTCCTTCTGTTACAATATCTTGGGCATGGGGAATACTTAATGGTGGCCCCACATTCTCCTTGGCCGTAGAAGAAAGGTCCGCATCACTCTTGCTAGCCCCCTCAAGCTTGGCGCGTTCAGACTGCACATCACTGGCTTGAGCACCTTTAGCAATCTGAAATGTTCTGGACACTAGTGGGGTGTGCTCAAGTGACTGGCACAAACGTCTGGATCTTGCAGTCTTGCGTGCATGATGTGTTGTGTCCTCTTGAAGTGATCGCCGCATGTCAGACACACTGTAAACTTCGGGTGTCTGTGCAAAAGACAGTGAACAAGGACATTACCAAAGTTATCCTGCATTGGTCAGGGACAGAATTCTTAAGTGAGCAAAAGAAGCCGCTCATGTACAAAAGGTGTATCCTAAAATACACTAAAACATGTCATCTCATCCGCATGACCAAAAAGTTTGGAGAAGGCCAAATGCAGAATATAGTTTTTGATGCTAAGATATGATCTGGAAATAAAACATAAATCCTCTAACGTGACTGTTAGATAAAATGTGTTGTTACATATACCAAAAACAAACAAGAAAACCAAAACACCCCTCACACACACACACACACACAGACACAAAAACCTGTAAAGGAAAAGAAAATTATCTAAGTCCCAAAACTTACTGGTCTGGGAAGTTGGCCGATACATTTCAGATAATCTTTGTCTCCTAAACAGTTTCCAAGACTGTTTCCAAAGCATCTGTCATGGCAACCATTGCAATGCTTTACATAATTTACAGTGTCTGTTATAGTCATTATGTATACATAAAATAATAGTCTCCCATTTTTGCTTGGTCCCTTCCTCTGGTTCTTCGTCGTCCCCCCACCCTTATAATTCTCACTCTAACCTACCCCCCAACCCTATATGATCACACTCTAAACCTACCCCACACCTCTACATAATCACACTCTAAACCTACCCCACACACCTACATGATCAAGTGCATGCCATCTCTTTTCACACCATAGCCATCAGGAGATTCAGCATACAGCTACAACTTTCCCTTTAAAGAAATTACGTTAAGGCCATTTAAAACAATCAAAATGGTTCAAAAGCTGTGTCAGTTATACATAAAAATTACTGATGGCTTGGCACCCAGCTTCTCTTCTTAGCTGGACATTCTGCACATTAAAGACTGGAAATATGGACAGACATATCTTACTTCAGAGCTCGCTTCAGCCCATCAGTGACAGCCTCTTTTCGAGCCTTCTCTAGCGACAAAGCCTTAGATTTCATTCCCTCGCTGACCCCATAACCAACATCTTCGTGAAAGACTCCATCCTTGAAGGAAATGACAATCTCCATAAGGATACAAAGTACAAACAAAAATGAAGTTAATTTGTTTTAACCAGCTCGACAAAATGAATGGCTATGTAATTACATGTACAGTACTACATTTCCAGTGGCAGAGAAGCATTTTACTTTTAGCAGGCCAATTACAGCACATTATTAAAAGAAATTAGTTTGTGATACAGATATTAATTTTCTGGTTTTTGGATTTTGAAAGCTAATAAAATGTAGAAATGAAATACTTTACACCCATTGCCTTTGTGATTAGTCAGTGTGCATGTATGTGCTTCTGTGTGTGTGTGTGCATGCATGCACATCTTCATCCAAATCATATGTAAAAGTATTTCTGGGATGTGGAGAAGCACAAATCCCACAATACATATTGCTGATAAACATATTATACATAATAAAACCTATTATTGTAGAACATACTTATGTATTCTGAAGTCTCACCTTCAGCTGTACTTTAACCAGTGCACTGACTCCTACATAGTATTTGCCATTGATGTGGTCTACAAAATCTAGGAAAAATAAAGAAAAAATTTGCTGAGACTAACATCGATTCACTATGGTACACATATTTACCACTGATGAGATTGATATAACCTACAAAATAAAGAGCACTCCAAAACAGAAATCAATCCCAACACAACTTTTGGCTAACAGGAATGATGTGCTTAATAAATGTACAATGTTAGTGATACCATTTTACCTGAATGGGATATGATGGAAATTGTGCTCCTCAGCGGATGTGTGTGCAGCAAAATGTTTTTCTCAAATTCAAAAGGGTTCAGAACAACTTCTTGTGTCTAATTACAAGGGTTCCCTTTTTAATGTATTCCCTTTGGCTCAATGTGTTCGTCCGCACACCTACAGAGACAGCACAGCTGTGCCCAGATTACCGGATAACTTGGACAAAAGTAATGTTAATGCTAGCCCTGGCATCTAAGAAAATGGCACGCCACTTTCAAGCTTTTCCAGAAAACTGTTTTCATGCATCAGTCAGACTGCTCACCAACTGTCTGCTGGGTTACTGAATGCGACCATCCATTGAAGCCAAATGTTTCATTTGCCAAACTAATGAGACGCCAGCCCTCAATGTATGCAAGCTGGAACATCATTCAACCAGAAAGCTAAACTTAAATGAAACAAGAACTATTGAAAATAAAAGAATACATTGCATAAAATGTGTATTATGCAACCAAGTTCTGTTTTCCAAAACTGCATTATTTTCCTATCTAGAAAAGTGACTGAATTTTAAACATCAGGCTGTTCAGTTGCCTACCAAGTACCATGAAAATAAATCCCTATATTTGGCAAATAAACCTTTTCTCATGTGACTGACACAGTAAAGCTTACATCCCACCAGTGGTCATAAACCATTTGCTGAAATGTACACAAACTCCACTACAATCCCTGTTTAAATGCAACCGATACACAGATTAATGTGGGTAATAACTCTAACTAGCAGACCTAAATGTAACCAAAGGTAATCAAAAGCAAGCCAGAAAAAAAAGGAAAACAGGGGAGAGGTGTTCTGCCAGTCTCTGCACTAAGAAGCTATGGCAATTAACATGCCGCACATCTTAACCCCTACACTGCTGGATATAATGAAACACCTTAGCAAAAATCGTGCATAAAATCGAAGGACGAACAGCTGGCACAAGCTATACTGTGCTCAACAGGGAAAGCCATGTTTGTGGCCCATTGAGCTGTAAGGGTTAAATGCTGACTGATAAATACACCTTTACTCCGGCAGCACCAGTTCGCTGACTAATAAACTCCGGGCCCAGCCTTTGCCGCAACACTTGCTGGACAGCTTCATACTCCTCAATGCTGAACCCTTCCTGTGAACATTATTCAAGGTTGGTTTACAACATACTTTTAGTTTTAGCAGACTGTTCTTGGGAAACAAACTATTTCATACTTCATGCATCAAGAAACACTTTTTATATATAAAAGTTAAAAATGATGACCAAAACAACAAGAGAAAGCCAAAGTCATTTCATTTTTGTATGACTTGTCAAGGACAATGAGATCATGTTTTTCCATACTTCATTCCAAATATTCATTATTTATATATTTTGCAATAAATGACACTTCTATATAAAATGTATAGCCTGTAACAGATGACAACAACTAGGATTTGTAGGAAGCACTAGGCAGTGACATGAGCCAATTTTCAGTGTGTGTGTGCACATGTGCACTTCACTGTTCTAAAGACGTTAGGATGCAAAAAAATACTATCAGATGCTGCTTAAGATTGTAACAGTCCAGCTAATAAAAAGCGGCATGAAGAATCTCATATTCCTCATGTTAAACCAAGATGTGCTCGATGTAGGCTCACAACTGCATTCTAATTATCATTGATTTTCCCATTGACCAAAATTTTAAGGCTCAAAATTCAAACTTCTTTTTGCCTTATGTCCAAAAATCTGTGCGTTACAAAAAAATCTTGATGTCAATTTGTTGTGCATCTGTTATGTTCAAATCCGTGTCATGGAAAACCTGACCTGGTGTAAAACATAAGCTGTATAGACTGTGAGCTGTAATGGTCTAATAATGGTTCTATAAAGGAAAAATATTGTAGAAGGTGTCAAAGCTTATGAAAACAGAAAAGAACAACAAAATAATACAAATGTAGATCAGGCAGAAATGAAGGTTGAAAACTTCACAGTATACATGAAACCTGAGCTGCCAGCCAGCCACTACAGTTAGGACTTTTAAAAGCCATACCCAAGAATAAATGACAAAAAAGATATTAGTTTTTTAAAATTTCTGGGTTTTCTTTGTCATATAAATGTAATATTTAGTAATTAATTTTAATATATTGTACAGTCTAATAATGGCCGGCATAAGCTTTGACAGTCATCTCTGCAAATTGTCTACAGTATTATGACATCAGAGCAACAGAACATGCAACCTCTGTAAACGTTTTTGTAAACATTGATGATGTCTGTTGGATTTGGGAGTTTCTGGCAACCAAAAATTCTCAGGACAGGGGTAAAAGACGGGATTTGCACTTATTCACTTCTGCGATGGACATCAAGCAACTGTTTTCTCTGTCCAAATAAAATTAAAATTCCTTCCTACCGTTAGTTATTAACAAGCTTTTTGAAAAAGTTTCACACTTTCTGGGCTTGAAAATGAAAGGCGGTATACCTGCCCAAAAACTGTAACACACTTTTCTGTCATCTAAACTGCGTTTGCGAATTGTGATCCTCACATGCACACTCTGATACAATAGCACTACGGGTCAGTGTCACTAATACAGTAGTACTACTACTAGCAGTAGTGACTGTCAGAAGTTTCAAAACTCGCGCGGATCGATGCCAACTGGCTTAGCTTTGTAGGGTACTGCCGAAGCCGCGATGGACAGCAGTCAGTGGAACATATCTGTACCACAGCCTGTTGTTCACCAAGGATAGTGACATTTTACTGGTTTAGTTTCATTTTCGTCTTTTCATTCCATTAGTGTTGCATCTCAAGTTCAACCATAGCGTTTCTGAACTTCGCTGTCGGAAGTACAAGGAGACAACCGGAAATAGATGTCGCAGCGAGGATGCTAATGCTTGAGGGAGGGCGATGGTAGTCGGTGGCAGTGGTTAAAAAAAAAGATGCCAGCTGCATCTGACAGTGAAGATGTCTAAAAGTGGGAAGTTGCTGGCGTTGACAAATTTCTTGGCTGTTTTATTCGTGAGTACAGAATAATGAAGAATGGGTAAAGAAAGGAAATGGTGAAGTGATGTGAGTACATCAAAGATGGTGCTTCGCATGCTGCAAGTGTTTCTGCTAGTACCAAGAAAGAATGGAAGACTGACATTTGTGAGAAGGACCCTCATTTATCTTACGTGGCACACGTGTGACAGAGAATGATCCGAATTCAGAGATTTCGTTAGTATTTGTTTCGTGTTCCTCGGTAAATGCCTGAATTCAAGCTGAAAAAAATGTTTAGCAAAAGTCGGTCGTCAAGCCGGCACAAGATGGAGACAGACACTGGAGAGTCGCAGTCTGGGCTCACCAAGTTGAATGGGGGAGGACCCATTCCAGGTGCCAGCCCAGAACATCACATCCAGAGTGGGTCGTCCTCTCGCCACGGTTCCCGATCTTCGCTGTCTGGTGGCAGTGGCAACGGGAGTAAAGCCAGCTCCCTGGAACGAAGAGGGCGCATAGCCTCAGATGGTGCCGTCAGTGGTTTAGAAGACACTGGGCGTTCAACCATGACTAGCCCTCTGAACCTTCCCATGGAACATCTTCAGTCATTTAATGCCACGTATGGTGGTGGACAGCGCACTTACCTGGAAAGTCTGTCCATTCCCCGCCAGCTGACCACCCAGGTGTCATCCAAAAATCCCATCAGCCCCACCCATCATGCCAGGAGCCACATTGGTCATGGTCATGGCCATCATGGACGTGCGAGTAGTGCGAGCAGTTTATCCACCACTGCCCTTCGAGATCGATCACTTGATCGTTTAGAACGTGACCAGATTTACACAGGTGACAGATCCTTAGACCGGCATTTAGACCGCATGCAGCTGTCCATTGCTTTGGACGGCCAGAGGGATAGAGGTGCAAGAACATACAACCGTGACCGTTCCCTGGATCGCGAGTATCCTCACATGGGGGCACGGTCACTTGAGCGAGAACATGGTTCTGTTGCACGATCACGGTCCTCTGACCGAGGAGGTGATTATGCGGTTTCATCGTACCTCACATCCAGCCCCTCACCTCAAGATTATAGAAATAATTTCATTTTCGAGCTGCAGGTGCAAGTTACAGAACTTCATCAAGAATGTGCTAAACTGCAGAAGGAGGTGGAGATTACGAGAGACAAGCTGAGTTCAAGCATGAACAGTATTAAAACATTCTGGAGTCCAGAGCTCAAGAAAGAGAGATCCATGAGGAAGGAGGAAGCTGCTAAGTGCAACATGCTAAATGAACAGCTGAAGGTGACACAAGCAGAACTGAAAGTGAGTAACTTGAAAGTTTGAGAAATCAGCATTAGTTTTCGATGATTCTGTGTGTGTGTGTGCATGTGCATTCGCATGGGGGGGAGAGAGAGAATATGAGTGAGAGAAGAAGAAGAGAGCAATATTGGGGAGAGGGAGGTAGAAAGCAAGTTCATATAGGTCAAGGTGCATGGGTGACAAAGAGCTGAAGTAAAGCTAAGAGAAGACTTGAGACAATTGCTAGAAGTAAGTACTACTAGCTCAATTGTTTTTCCTCACAGTCACACAGAAATTTTTTACAAGATCACTCATAGCAGCTTGTGAATACACTGGAAGTAGAACATTGGCCACCCAAAAGTTTTGCAGGCATGTTAAGACTAAGAGCCAGCAATCTGCTGCATAACGTTAATGCACCATAAATAAATAGGTTACACTGACAGATACTAAAAGTAAAGTATTAGGTCGGTCGTTTTTCATCAAACAGAAATGTTTTACAAGACAATTTATTATTTCATAGCAGCTTGTGAATGTACTGGAAGTAGCATATTTGCCTCTCCCCCCCCCCCAAGTTTGGCATGGCAAAAGATCCAGTCATATGCACCATCTGTCAATACACTACAAGTAATCGTAGTATTACTGTTACAGTGTATAAGTTAATTACTGTAGGTGATTAGGAAAGAGTAAGGAAGGCTAGTTCTGTAGGAAGTGGGGTAGTGATAATTATTAGTAGAAAATCTGGCTTAGTTGGCTTATGAAGCCAGAGCATCTCTTCTGACTAGAGCAGCAGAGGGAACCTTCTGACAGCCAGCCTTGTAAACTAACACCCATGGATAGAGTGTAGGGACCTCTGCCTTCATTATCATTGTTATTCCTATCAGCTCATGCCTTCAGTTCACACTCTGTGCACCAGCCATAATTTCCTTATTCTATCAGTACCACTTATTATTAATAAATGGCTGACCTTATCCACACGACTGGTTGTGTGCTTTTGAGGTACATTCTTCTATCCACACCACTCTGGATCGTGCACTTTCAGAATGTTCTATTTGCACGGCTGGTCATGCCCTTTTTGGCAACATTCTTCTATCCACACGCCTCCAAATCATGCGCCTTTTTCAGAATGCATTCCTTTATACAATAGGTCATGCGCTTTTAGGGTACATTCTTCTATCATGTAGCAGAAAGTGCAATAGATAACAACAAAAGCATGTGATGTGTGCATGGCTTGAGTGAGATAAAATTAAAATAAATAAAACATTATTTTGACAAATTAGAATTTTAAAGGCAGTGGCTGGTTTCACAAAAAGGGCGGGGGGGGGGGGCAGCCATTATGAGTTTCGGACTACCTGCCTGCGATTTCTGAATCCAGTGCTGTAACCACCTGTGTACAGACTACATTGGTAATTGTTGTTCATTCTGACCATGATAAGTAGCAGCTTCTAATTCTAACTAGTATAATTAGGAACTTGCTTTACAGGCCACTGCCAAATTTAAAATAACTATCAATTTGAATCATATACTATACTATGATTCAAATTGATAGTCATTATAAATGTAATACAATTATTGCTACAGCTGTAAAATCTTTAGAACCATGTTGTGTAAGTTTATAACATAAAGTCTATGATCAGATGTGCTAGATGTAGCCATAGAAATGTGTCCTGTTATGGTGCAGTGCATTTGCATGAGACTGAGAGACCAGGATATTCTATTTATGATCAACAGGACAAACAGTGGCTACCTAAATGGACTGAATCATAGGATAATTTTCTGCTTCTGCCAGTGCTTTGAAGCTTTGAACGGCAGAGTGAATCACCAACCACGTTAGTTTTAGAACACAGTCTAAAGTCTTATTGATTCTCTACCCTAGGCCCTGAATTTTCCAGATCCAGGTTAACAAAAAGGAACAAATAAACACTAGAATAAAAAAGGGGGGAAAAAGGGAATCTTTTCCTCCCGGTTATTTGCTAGACAAACATAATTTGCATTAGTAACAGTTATTCCAGTTGGCAAGCATTTGCCCATCGTAGTAAATGTAAACGATAAAGAATAAATGTTAAAATTAAATATACAACTGTAGCATACCCTTGTTGCTAGGAACCCTGTAGCCACTGTGAAAGTATTGTGCTTGTTTGTTAAAAGTTAACAATGCAGTTACCTTGTTAATTTTTATATAAAATAATTAAGTTCCTTTTTGGTACTTTTAGCACATAGTGCGAGATACTGACAAAAGAAAATTTTTCCCATGTAAAATTAGTTGCACTTGCAGTAGGTTAGAATCGGGCAAAATACCACATGTCCCTCCCATCTCCCCATGGTGGTTGGAAAATTAACTGGGTATAAACAGTGTGATTGTGAAAAGGGACAGCAAACATTGTTCATGTAGATGTGAAGTGGGGAAGGACAGGGAAATCATCTTGTTAATCAGTCATGTTTGACTGTATCACTGGTCTCTCTGGCCTCTCTGGCTAGTCTGCTGTAGTGACTATTGTATTGACTACTGTATTTTGGCCATGTTATCCAGCAACAAGGCTTTAGTCTGGATATGTATGCTGCACCCTTGTTAGGGGCAGTAGAATCGCGCGCGGGTGTGTGTGTGTAACTGTAAGTTAATTTTTGGCATGTTTGCCGGAGATGTAGGATGCTAAAACCAAAAGGTGATTTTGCACACTCCTGTATGGCAATTGCAGTCAAATCTTCACATATGAATATGTCTGCCATTTCCACTTTGGAAGGGTCCTGTGTTGATAGCTGCAGTTATTGATTTAACCTGGCTTTCAACTCCCAGAGGCAACCTGAGGCCAGCCACTGCACTGCACAAGCACCAGCAGAATCTCTAGGCATAAAATACAAGTGCAGCATAATCGCTTTGATTCATGATTTCTATTCATGAATACCCTCTGGTAAAGTCCTTGCTTTCAAAAGAGAATAGGACAGTGTGTGTGTTTGTGTGCCGACACAAGTTCATGTCTATACATATGGCCAGGCACAAAATCTTCAACCATCAGAGAACTGTTAGGCATGAAGAGTATATTATTTTTGTATTATAATTAATATGGATGAAAGGAATGAAGCTTATTGGGCACCCTTCAGAGTGTCAGAACTGCCATTGCTTTCACTGATTCAGTTTCTGAAGATAAGACGGAAATCTCTCTCCCAAAACACTGCTCTCCTCCCATTGTTTTAAACATGTCATCCTATGTTGTGTCTGCATGACATTATCAAGTGCAAATCAGACATTAAGTTCAAGCTGCAGCCTAGTCTAGCGAAGCAGATTCCCTGAGAGTACTCAGCTTTCTTACATTCTTGGTATTGTTTTGACACTAATGCACTGGCATTGCTAATAGTAATAATGCTTTAATAGTACCAAGAATTAACTGCAAAACGTGAGACATCTAAAATAATACATGTACATCCATGATGCAAAATCTGGGTTTGGGGTCTGTGTGTTACAAGTTTCTATGTTAAATATTTTGAAGCTTGAATTGGAAAACACTGAACAACTTCTTTCTAACACTGCCGAAAAAATATATGAAAGGGGAGGGGAGGCATCCAGGCCTCTTTCCTTTTTAATTTCACCTCCAAAATGTGCTCATTGGCAAGATAAGATGGTGATTTAGGTCTCCCCACCCATGGGATTGGTGTGACCTGTAGCTCTGATTTTTGTTGTTGTTGTTGTTGTTGTTTCAGCTGTATCGAACTGAACATTTTGGCCATCCCAAGTGGGCAGAACTGTGCCAAATGTTTAAAATACATGTGATCTCTTGGCCTTACCAACTTTCTTTATCTCGGACAGAAGAGACATGCATGTTACTATCCACCCATCAGTCGACGAACATTTCCATTTGTGCGTGGCTTGTATTTTGACCTGTTGATCTGTAAATTGATCTGTCTGCCACAATACTGTCATGTGTGACTTGCCATCTATGACTGATGATATTGACAGTAATAGTTTTGGGAGGTCGGTGGGTTTTATACTAATGATGAATGAAGCAATTTTGTAATAACTGGTTATTAAATCAAATGACAATTTGATAATGATAAATGATAATCACCAAGGCCAGAGATTAACATGTAAACAACTCATGAAGGTTTTATTTCTCTTATAAATATCAGTGAGAGAAAATCTGTGGATTTTACTGCAACTTATTAGAGATTTTCAGACCGCTGGACCACCCAGCTCTACTAATGCTCACAGCCACAGTGGCAGGGGGGCAGATAACATGCTGACTTCCAGTGATCTACAGCCATCTTTACTAGCACATTGTGCTATGCTCGCTTTCTTTTAACATTTGTATCTTTTATTAAATTGTTAGGATAGTAACACAAACTGACAAGTTTTTATTCTGCTTCATCCACACTCTCTTTTAATGGCATTAGTAAATTCGGCAAACATCTTAATAGAGTAGACTGGTTGCTAGGCAGATTTCTCACCAATATGTGTTTATCTTAATGGATCCAGTGCATTTCAGCAGAATTATCTCTGTCTTCTTTAAAATAAAATTAAACATGACTGTGAGTGCCGCATGGAAATAAAACCTAAGATAACAACAGAGGAACTGAACCAAGGTAAAAATGACAAGGATGTTACCTTTCATCGGGACGACAGTGCAAACAGAGAAAGACTAAACAGTAAAAACACACCCTTCACTGAGGGAAGTAACACTTAGACAGCCAGGGCAAGATGAGATACTGCCTTCAGATATTCCAGCAGTAAAGCGAAAAAGTGCAACATAAACTGATAAATATTGTCTGATATTTTAACTGTTTTTTTAAACTGTGACTGTCAGCCAAGTTAACATAGATTTCACTTGCCTCATTGTGAGATGTGTGAGAATAGAGATACCATATGAAATGAGAATGACCCTTTCTGTTCCTTTGTGTCCGGGTGGGTACGTAGCATAGTGGTAAGGCATGGTTGCCAGCGATACATACAGACGATCATAGGTCCAGAACCTGGGTCCAGCACACACACTGTGTATGGGGAGCCTGTTTACAGGGCTGGTCACTGGGCGGGGGGGGGGGGGGTTCTCTGATGTTCTGGTTGCCTTTCCCTTCCTCTTCCCCCATCAGCCTTTCACCCCATTCCCCCATCACCATATAACCATTGCAGACTTGCAGAATTAACCAGCCAAGCCCTCTTGTCTTGTCTCAGAAATAATAATTCATTAATATTTCCATGAAACTGACATTGTTAGAATGTACAGTACTGCAGAGTGGAAGGGAAGGTGAGGAAGAGGTGTTAGTGGAGGGGGGGGGGTAATCCATGTGAGAAGCATTTTAATTTGGCTTTGCAAAAACTGTAGTATTAATAAAAATAGTAAATAGTGTTCTACAATACTGCATGGTTGGCCAGCACTAGCTGGTGGGTCCAGTCTGTGTGTGTGTGTGCGTGCATGTGCTGTGTGCATGTGCACATGCATTGCATGCACTGTAACGTGACGCTGAGTTATCCCATTTTCACAATAGCTTTTTCATATAAACATATATACACATTTATGTGTACTGGGGGCATGTACCCGATGCACAAAAAATTATTCTCAATGACACATTTTGTAACTGTAAGATCACAAATATTGCATTGGTATCAAACTGTCCATGGCAGGTATTGTAGTTGGAAATAAGTTATAGAAAAGAAATTATAGCTGGATGACATTTTTGTTCAACCTTTTTGTTTTGAGCTTTGTAAAAGTACGTGTAGTTGTTTTTCAGTTTGTTTCCATTCTTTTCTGTATTTTTGCTTAAACAGAGACATCGGGAGCTACTACGTGAACTTCAAAGCAAGGTGGGAACAGGAGAAGGAGGAGAAATCATTGCTGCAGCAACTGCTGCTGAACTTGAATCTGTAAAAAGAGAGAAGGATAGTCAGAGCAAAGAACTGCTTATTCTGCGCAGGACTGTGGACGAACTGGAAATCCGCATAGAGACACAAAAGCAGACGCTGGCTGCCCGTGATGCCAGCATAAAGACACTGTTGGACATGTTGCAGGTAAAGTGATGGCAGATTAAGATGCTGTTAGCTATGTTGCAAGTAAAATTTAATGTTTTGTTATTTGCCTGTAGTGTAGGAGATACACTTGGGGAAGAACCCATAATGTGCAGCTAAAACATCCAGAAACAGTGATACCTTTAAAAATAGACCTCGGAAGAGTGGATAAGCAACGCTGCATAGGGGGAAGTGATGGCTGGCTGGTTTGATTGATAATCAAAATGTATGCTATTTTTTTCAATTATTGATTGAGAATTTATCTGTATGATCAGTTGTGACGTGATCAGGGTTGGATTCATTACTGAAAAAATTGCTACTTTATCGCTACTTTAAAAAATTTGTAGTTCATGTTCACTACATTTTCGTTACTTTTTCAAAAACGAAAGAATAACTGCTTTTTTGCTATTTGAAAAAGTAGTGCACTACTTTTTTCCTTCTTTCCAAATGTGCTTGTTTGCAATTTGCAAAAAGTACTGAATTTCATACAAATCATTACTGCACAGAGAGAGGGAAAGGTTAGGTGAGGAATCACAGCCCATAAACAATACAAAACTCGAATTAAACAAAGTGAAAACTAACAGGGTGGTGGAAATGTAGAAACAAAATAACCTTGCCTGAATATGGAGTTTCAAATTGCAAGCCAAATTTTTATGGTGTCGCATACTTTCTGTGACAAGCTGGCTGCTTGCATTTAAAAATCTGAGATTTGTTATTCTCTTCAACAAAGGTACAAATCTCAAGATATGGATAAAATATTTTGAAACTATGAAGTTGTTTAGCAATTGTAACAGTGTTTCACAGACGAGAAGTCTAAGCCCGCATGTGGGTGGTGTGGCTTCCAAGACTTCCAAGAAATACAGCAGGTGTCAGCTGGCACCGGCCTTCCCCATTTCCACTGACTGCCATCTAGGGTCCTGCCCATATTTCTCTTCCCCCTCCATATCCCCATTCACTTTCAGTCCCCTGCTAATTAATGACTAGTATTTTAGGACTGGTTACATGAACCCCTCCAAACAAAATCCTTCTATATTTAATATTTAGAAAAGATCAAACAAGAACAAATGAGGACAGAGCGCTATAAAATCGCCGAACGACAACCCCAACAAAGTACTGGCAGCGCTAGACACAACCGTATGCTGACGTAAGCAATCAAGGGAGCCTATCGTACCCATACACGTAGCAAAGAGAGAGTCGAAAGTAAGGAACGTGGCAGATCTTCAAAAAAAGATCTGCCATCCCTTTCTTTTAAACGATTACATGTAATTGTCCTATGTTGTGTTTGTGTTGAATCCCAATTGTTAGTTTACGCTTAGTGAGCGAGCTGACGATATAAATTAGGGATTCGCTGTATGCACACGTGGTACACCAGGGACTAGCCGTGTGAAGACTAGGGTCGTTTAAAAGAAAGGGATGGCAGATCTTTTTTTGAAGATCTGCCACGTTCCTTACTTTCGACTCTCTCTTTGCTACGTGTATGGGTATGATAGGCTCCCTTGATTGCTTACGTCAGCATACGGTTGTGTCTAGCGCTGCCAGTACTTTGTTGGGGTTGTCATTTAGAAAAGATGGATACCACTTTTACTCCTAAACTACTTCAACCTCTTTCTCCCTCCCCCCCCCAAGAGATATGTGACCCTTACTCGCCATGTTATCTGTAAAGGGGCGGCAGTGGCTCCCTCCTCCCATGAGCCTGGTACCCAAGTACTTCTGCTGGTGGTGGTGTCGGTTGCTCTGTGTTGGCAGCCACGTCCCTTTGTTCCCTCTCTGGGCTTTATACCTGCCTGCTCTCGGCATTCACAGATCATTGTTTTGCAAGCCTCTGTCAAAAGCCTTCAAAGGGTTCAGGCATAATCCATAGCTATTAGCTGATTGACCATGAGGGACACTGTCACTCTAGTTTTTTCATAGCTGATGTGACATTTCTGTAGTGAAAACTATTAGCTACAGAAAAATGTGTAGTGCGTTACATACTTTGCTACTTTGGAGAGATTTGTAGTGGCTACACTACAGTACTCTCTACTTAAATTTGTAGCAAAATACAATTTCTAGCATGCTACTATGCTACTTACCCAACCCTGGAAGTGACCACTGGATTGAATAATGGAAGGTGCACATGCCTTTAAAAATGTCTTCAGATCATGCCAGGTGCAACCTAGAACAAAGCTGTGCTTGCCATGGCATTTTGTCTGTGTCTCAGGGTAAAGGAATGACTGTTGGACAGCTGGAGGTTGAGAGGCAAGAGTTGGAGTCTCTTCGTGCTCAAGCTATCATGGATGCAGCCAAGATCCGACAACTGGAGGCTGCTGTTGACCTCAAGGATACAGAGATCATCAGGCTTGTGAAGGTCAGTGCAATGATCTGCAGCCGGGACTTTGAGAATCTTTATGGTAAATGCTGTTTGTCTGCTGAAATAACATATTGTGATGACAGTGGTGCTGTAGAAGCAGCATCTGCATGAGATGTAGTTGTGGTGATTGTCTTGAGGACATTAGTGGGACAACAGGCCAATGGAAGCAATGTAAGGAGACTTGCATATCTTCTGGTGTAGACTTTGAAAGAATATATGTGTGGAAGCCTCCAGATAAATGTGCATGCAGGGTTTGATGTTAACTTACTGTTGAGTCACATTTTTCGCTTGCCACTTTGGGCATGATACCATAAATTTTACTTGCCTAAAGACAGTGTACTTGGCTGATCAGATATTCAACTTTGAAAGTATTTCAAAAATTGAAAATGCTAATGTCCACCTTTGCACATGCCAGGTTCCAGGTATATCTGTGCCAGACCTTGGCAATATTAGTGATTAGAACAGCTTTCACCCTTTAGGGTAACATCTGCTTTCCAATAAATATGTAGTTTGCACTCCCACCCTGTGCTAGACTAAGATTTCTTCTGTAAAGAGTATATTACAAGGTTTCTGTCCCTTTCCTAACCAACCAACCCTTTCCTTACCACCATCATCATACAGCCTTTGTTGGTGGCTCGATTTTAAACAATAACCAACCAAACCTTTTCTTGCTTTTCTTACCTTCTCCCTCCAACTCCCCCAAAACTTTAGGAGCAGTTATAAAGAAAAAAATAAAGCTCCAACTTGTAGTTTCGTTTAGTATGAATTTGCTCATTGAGTTAGTATTCAAGTGGCAACAAAAATGATTTTTTTAAAATCTGTCTAAAGCTTTCCAGACATTAATATTTGACAAAATCTTAAATTGAAGAGAATCCTGTACATTGAGTAAATCAGTGCAGGCTTCCATACAAGGAAGCTGCTGCAGTAATAGCTGTGGATCAGATGCATGTGTTGGCAGCGTATTGCATGTTATGCACTTTTTGGAACTAATCTGCCTGTACATCAATATAATGCTGGCGGAAAAGAAAAAGTGCAAAAGCAACAGAGGTTCTTTTAGCTGCAGAGGTCTTAATTTCACTCTGCGATCACTTTCCCCCTCTTACAAGCTTAGCCTCTTGATGCGACAAGCAGAGATGGATAGCCAGATGTGGCAGTGAATGTAATTGGCGAAAAGCATTTAATCTTTCTTGCTGTCTATTAGCATTACACAAGGTTTTTTAAAAGACGCATTGTGCATAATGTAATGCATATAAAGATACGCTTCGTCTTGCAAGGAGTCCGAATATCTGAGGGAAAGTGTGAGTACAGCTTCCTCAGATCAGCACCAGCCGGTTGGCAGCCACGCTATCAGTGCCATGTTAGAGGCCAAGGTGAGTGTTGTTGAAGTCATCAGTAACAGTGCTGCTAGTGCTACTGTCTGTGTCGCACTGTCAGCAGTAATGGTTTTTACAGGCAGTAGGGTATGAATTGTAGTAGTGGCGATTTTCATTTTAATTTTATTTTCTGAGAGGGTGTGGGCAAAAGTACTGCAGGTTACTGACTGCTTTTAGATTCTTCATGGCAATTTCTGGATCTTGGAAGTGGGTGTAGTGTCTCCTTTTCTTTTACTTTAGCCGGCTAAACTTGAGGCCCAAGAAACAACTAGATAATGATGACATTTTTGGTTGGCAAATTCCTCTCTCATTCTACCATTCTTATAAAAGTCATTAAGCATTAAATCATGGATCCAAAATTGTATAATCCAACCTTTCTTGCGAACTAAAAGTTACATTTTTAATAGATCTAAAAGAATTAGTGAAAACTTTACAAACACATCTTCAAGTAGTTCAGCACATCTTTAGTGGTGGTGGAAGTTTTCAGCTTTTCACTTTTGCCTTGCAGGAAGACAAAAAAACAGAGAAAGTGGCTATGAGTATATAAATAATGGGCATGCATGTACAACTTCTTGGTGCAGGATTCTCAGATTGCAGTTCTGCAGCACGAGGTACAAACTCTAGAAGAGAAATTGCTAAAGTCGAAGGAAGAGCTTAGTATGGAAGACCGGTTAGACCTTGCCTCCAAGGACAGTTCCCTTGGAAAAGATAAACAGCTGCGAGCTGAGGTAATTGTGAAGAAATAGGGGTATCATAAAATGTCATTTTCATTCCCTAGGTAATGCTAATCTAGAAAGTGACTTAGCATCATTAAGAAGTGAGTTATTTTTGCACACAGTTACAATTAAGACTGCACAATGGAAAAAGGAAAATTACTATTAGGTAGAAAACTGTCCTTTCACTCAACCAAGGGTAATAATGCTAGTAGGACATTGTTTTAGCCTTTTTTGTCAAGAATGTCGGGCACTAATTTTTGTGTCGTATATGCAGCTTCAGAATCTGAAAGACAAACTAGGTCAGCGGGAACGGGAGCTTGCCAGCCTACGGCTGCAGGAGGAGACAGTGCAGCGGCAACACCAGGAGACGCTGCACCATGTCACAGTGCTGAAAGAACAGCTGAGTGCCAAAGACAAGCAAGTTGCGATGCTGCAGGCAGATGTGAGTCCATTTCAGTGTCATGTCTTCCCATCTGCCTTTTGATTGGGTGCTTTAAGCAGTGCCAGAAAACAGCTGTTCAAGTTTAAAACCGGATCCACCCAAGTTGCTTTGACAGAACACGTACTTCTCTTAAATTTTCAAACAAGCTTTCTGTAATTTCTAAAAATGACAGTTGAAATATCACAGGCCCATAGGAACTGCTGAAGAAAAGGTCTAAATGTTGTATTTCAAGTTGGCAAGTAACCAGATGTTTATCGTAAAAAAAAATAAACCTCATTAACTTCCTACATGTTTGTTGATATTGTCTTTCATTGACCACCAAAAACCCAACGAACACAAGTTTATTTTAGTATCACTAACTTTCTACATGCAGAACAGCATTAATAAATGTTGCTTCTGTTATGCAGCATATCCTGTGTGTAATTTCAGATTGAGGGCTTTCAGGAGCGGCTCAAAAACAAGGACGGCACCATAGAGCGCAAGAATAAAGAGTCGCAGGCAGCAGCTGCAGAAAAACGAAGGCTAGAGGCAGAAATGGTGGACCTGAAGGATCAGCTTGACACCAAGGAGTGCAAAATCACCATTCTGCAGAGAAAGGTTCGAACCTCTATCTGTTTACTGTCAGATTTGTGATGCTGTGTTATTTCTGACCATCAGCAAGACGGGTGGGGTGTAAACCAGGTTTTGGTTTTTAAGCGTAAAAACATACAGAGAATTTTTCATGGGCACGATAATGTATGATGGACTGTCAGTCCTTGCAAGTACCACCCACAGACGACAGTGTGCACATCTCAGTGTGAACTCTCAGTGCTTGCACCATTACTTTAGGAAACAGTGTTTTAGGGTGCATTCTGGTTTAGATGATAGGGTATTAGCGCCAGTCACTGTGTTCACCTTCCTCAAGATGGCTGTGAGCATCTGTTGGTGCAGTCTTTCAGGACTTGCAACGTCCAGGGTATTTGGGGTTGCATTGAGACAATATTGTGGGTGTGTCCTTAATGCTGAAAGTCAGGAACAGCTATTTCATTTTAGGCTATGTCAAGACAACTTTCTTGATATATAATATTCAATATTATAGTGTTCATATTTGAGAGTCAGAAAAACCTACTTTGTGTCAGGTTGCATTAAAAGACAGCTTTGTGCAGTGGTCCAAAGTATCTGAGCAGGTGGGGAACTGGAACTAATTTGTGTGAGGTTGCATCGAGACAACTTTATGCATCTGTTTAATGTTTCCCTGCAGGTGGAGAGTCAGGAAGATCTAGTTCGAGAAAAAGAGGAGCAGCTTTCACAGGTTAAGTCTCGCTTGACCTTCACAGACTCCACGGACAGTGCTGTCTCCAGTTTAGAAGAATCTATCACAGAAAAAGATCGGCAGATAGAAAGGTTATTAATTCACTTTACGAGAATATATATAGCACCCTTGTCTTTTTTCAGTTTTCTCAGTATTATGAATGTTTCCTTAGTTTGTTTTTGTTTTATTTTTTTAAGAAATATCTTGGCTTTGCTTAATAACACCACCATTTGCTGCAATTTCTGTCTGTGCACAGACTGAAGATATCGGTGTATAGAACAGGGGAGCTGCTAGAGAGGTACACTGTGTCCAATCCAATAAATGCCCAGTCTGTGATCAGTAATGTTGCAAGCAGTCAATTTATTTCCAGGCTGCATTTGCCGAGTGTGATTTGGAAATTTGCTAGATGAATAAAGCAGTTGTCAAATGATCATGTACAAGGATCATCTCTTTATCAGTCCTAGTGTATATCAAGTGATCAAAAACACTTCAAATATCTTACATAAATATGAACAAATTTTTATTTTTCATGTTTTTGTATGTATAAGAGATAAACGGTTCTAGCAGAGCAAATGCATTTCAATATGTAATTTAGATGCCCGTTTTAAATTACATTGGACACATTTATTTCATGATAGCCTGCTTTTCACATAGAACTTATTTATTATCACACACTGCCTGAAGTTTTAGAGAATTCTGGATAGCAATTACTTGGCACCATTATGATTGGAGTGTTGTTAAGCTGTCGCTGATTAGGTATGCAGATCACAAATTTTCATCTGCTTCTCATTGTAAGATTTGGTGGTTGTGGAAGCACGCTATAAAGTATTTTAATTTTTAGCCAAATTCTGCTGTAAATTTACTGTTTAGGGCGCATTAAAATTGGAGTCCCAACCTTAGATGAAGTTACTGTACTCTTCTAAAAGTATTTTTTAATGTTAAATCTGTAAAAAAAAAAATTTTTTTAAGTATCCACATCCTGGGCTGTCAAGACTGATTATAACAGATGGGCATTCATTGCATGCATGTTCCTTGTTTTTTTTTAAACTGTTCTTGTGAACGAGACTTTTCCTGCATGTAGAGAGCCATAATAATAATAATAGTAATAATAATAATAACTAAATAGTTATTCTGTTCACAAATTCCCATTATTGGGTTTTGTAATGATTATGTTTTATAAACTGCCAGCATATTTATCCAACGTTGTGATTTTTTTCAAGTCATACACTGATAGTGGCTTTTTTTAAAGTTACATAAAGCACAATAATAAGTTACTGAAATAATTAAAATTTTAAATTGGAATGTTAGTATTGGGCTGCTTGGCTTATTTTTCACTTTAATATGTATGTTGCAAATATGCAGCTTTTTAGGCATTCAGGTATAGGGGAAATAAATCTGCCTAGTGCTTTTAACATCTACTCAGATATTGCAAGCCATCTACATAATATTAATAAATGCTTTCTTGGGAATGGTTTCTTGTTTTCAAAATGATGATAAACTGGCAGTTTTGCAGCTAGTTTACCTAGACCTCGATGCTGTTTTGCCTGCTGCCTTGTTGAAATCATAGGCTATTGAAACGTCTCCCTTTTCTGAATGCCTAGTGGTATGTTTTATTTTTAGATAAACTTCTGTCAAATCAAAAACTGAAGTTTTAGGGGTTTTGTTCTTTGCTAGATAAGGAATCTTAACCTCTTACCATCTAAATTTAGGTCCTCTTCCACACTTTTACACATTTGGGAGGAGTTGTGGCAGTTTATCTTTACACAAATTGAAGACAAATTGCATATAATGATTCTGATTTACAGACAGCTGGTGACTTGTAATGGGGTAGAGAGGGAGGGTAGTTACTTTTCAGGTTTTGTTTTAGGTTTGGCTGAATTTTAACAATACAACTCTGGGCAATGCTGAATTATCTCTAGAGAGCTTTTCACGTTTTGTTTGAGGCATGGGTGGGTTGTCTTGATACCGTTTTGGAGAATGCTGAAGCTTTTTTAGAGGACCTTGATAAAACACTTGCCTCAGCGTCTGTCTGCTAGCTGGATACCATACCACTACTGCTACTCTTTTAACTGAAGAAGTTGCAGAAAAGACCTACATCCAGTCAAGCATTTATAGATTCCTCAATGGTTGTGCAGTTAGTGCCTCCACCTTTTGTGTAAGAGGCTACTGTTCACTTCCCGCCAACGGGAACGAAAATCTCCATGAAAAACCTGGGTAGAGGATGTCATTAACCTTGGCAGGCAAATGGCTGCCCAAGAGGAAAACACTTCAGACAAGAAAACTGGAGAACACCAGGTGATTGGGGCCACCAGGCAGTACCCCAACCACCAACAGAAAGGACCAGACGAAAACAGTGCAAGACATAACTGTAGCGGATTGGTTGAGGCTCAGTCACTAACTGCTGCCCTATCCATCGGATCCCACCAGAGTGAAAGGGATAAGTGGACTGATGGGGTGAAAACGGCATGAGATGGCCAGCAGAGAATGTCGCCCTTGACAGGTGGAATCTCCACATTTTTTTCATGCTCACGGAAAGATTAAAGAGCTTGAACATCAACTCTCCAAATGCTGTTGGGATGTAATTGCTCTTTCAGAGGCGAGATGGAAGGGAAATGGTGAGACCACAGAAACTGGCCACAAACTTTCGTACAGCACGGGTGGGAAATGTCCACGTTTATGCAAATTTCCTTGGAAGTGACCTTGTATTTTCTCGGCCCTGCTAGATGTTTCTGTCATTAAAAAAAATCTGCAGAAATAATTTTTCATTCCTGGGTTTTTGTTTCTTTAGGTTTACATGCAGTCCTCAAACAGACACAACTTGCCACCGTTATGGACATTCAAGATGCCTAGGGGGATAGATAAAGTTGAGAGTAGGTGTGATTATTTTTATGAAAGCAGGATTAAAAATGCATGGAGGTAGAAATGGACAGAAAAGAAAGTTGAAAATTTCAGACAGTGTGTGATAAATTTAAAGAGCGCTGGTATGCCATATTGTGGTGTTTGCATTTAGAAATTTTATACGAGGCCTGATGGCGCTAGAGGACCACATGAAATCAGCGAAACACACAAATGCAGTGAAAACTTGATGAAAAAATGGAACAGTTGTAGGTAGAATTTAATTTATCATTTACTTCTTATGATTTACTTCTGGAATCCTATAATTAATGTCTTCGTTAGTCAATTGGGAACAAGCCCTATGTGATTTTCATTTTATAAAGCAAAGTTGTTTGGATCCTGCCATATTGCACATTCCCCCAGGATCCCTAAGTTTTCCACGTTTTTTGCAATGCACTGTTCCCACCCTGGTTCAGTGGAGACTAAATGAAACGCCAACATGAAGCAGCATACATTGCATATAAAACCCTAGCAGGCTCATCACCATCAGGATTGCTGCCAGACCCAAGAGCATCACCATCATCCAGGTGTATGCACCAAAATTGGACGACGATGACAATGAAGTGGAAGACTTTTGAGCTAGAGAACGCCATCAGCAAGATTCCCAAGAAAGACATCGTCATAGTACAAGGGGACAGGAATGCTAAAACCTAAGACACCTTTCAACACTGGGCAGGAACTGCGGGGAGGTTCTGTATAGAAGAGACAAAGGAAAGAGGGACCTGACTTCTGTAGTTCGCCATCACCTATTGGCCGACTATTGCCAACAACCTCCACCTCTACAACATCTCTTAGCAACATGGCATGCACCCAATAGCCTTGTGTGCAACCCAACGGACTTCATTCTGGCACCCCCAACCCTAGCACCCCAAGCATTAGCAAGGGCAGAACTAGGACCTTTGCTGAGGAAATTTCGTGCCATAAAGCCCGATTCAAATTCGACTTGGAGAAACTGAAAAATCCACCATTGGCCCCTCTCTTCCAGGTTCTGCTGGGAGGCAGGTTTGGGGCTCTGGAATATCTTGGACTAAACCTTAGAGGAACTTAAAGGCAGGTTCAAAAAGTCAGCATTATAACTGGGTCACTATGAAAACTCCAGCAGTGGTATGACTCTACAAAACCAGGTGGGTGACTTTTTCTCAACCACGGTAGAGGTCCAACAAGGTTGCTTGCTGTTCATCAAGTTGTCTTCAACCTCTTCCTTGAAAAGATCAACTGTGAGACATTCGACAACTGCACATGTACCATCTCAGTAGGAGGAAGAGTTATCTCCAACCTGAGCTTCACTGATGACTTTGACCTTCAGAGTGGCAGGAGCCAAGAACTACAGGAACTGACAGACTTGCTTGCAATATGAGCAGGGGCTTATGGAATGGAGGTGAGCTCTGAAAAAATAAGGTGATGGCCAACTTCACAAGCAATGTACACACAGACATCACTTTGAATAAAGACAAGCTGGAAGAATTCGAAACTTTCAGTTATCTTGGTTCTGTCCTGACCCAATGCAGAAAATCGACTACAGAAGTAAAGGTTAGACTAGCCCTTGTTGCAGCAGCATTCAAATCTCAGCAAATCATGGAGGAACAGCAACGTTAGCTTCCACCCCCACCGCCTTCAAGATCGTGCTCTATAAAGTCCTAGTCCTAGTCATCTCCATCCTACTGCCTGGTTGTGAAAGTGGATTCTGATGACTGAGCAAAGAAAATCAAACCCTTTGAGACCAAATGCCTCTGTAAGCTCCCCAGAATCTCCTGGAGTAAGTAAACATCTATGTCCATGAAAAAGGAGACAAACTGGCTGGTCCCCAGGAGCCTCACCTCGCCCCCATCAAGAAAAGGAAGCTGGCAGCATTCTCCCACTTAACAGGTCATAATACACTTGTTAAGGTCATCTTGCAATGCACGCTGGAAGGCCAAAAGTAGAGAGAAAGGCAAAGGAAAAGCTGGCTTGATGTCAAGGAATGGATAGCACTTGGCTTCCCAGCTCTGCTACAGATAGCAGAAGGACAGACCAGGATGGCAGAGATTGTTGGAAACTGCATCCCAAATGTCCCCTCTACGACCTTTTAGGTCACAGGACTGAGATGAGATGACAGTTAAGCATTGTGCTTGCATGCAAAACCTTAGAATTGTTAGCTTCTTTTTAGCATGAGTAAGGACAAGTGATAAAAAATGTGCCTTTCCTCATTTGGCATGCCAAAATTGCATCCTCTTTTGTCATTGTGATTTCACTATTTTAATATGAGTCTTGAGTTTTGCTGCTCTGATGCCCCTTCCATTCTCCCTCATACTTTAGAATAAAAATAAGGTTTCATGATTGCCATCAGACAAGGCAATGGCCATCTTGTTCCTGTGGTCAGAATTGAGTGGGGTGTGATGAATGGTTTTGTTTTGTGATGCTTCTTCAGGATGAGCATGATTGTTTGGGTAAAAAGATGTCTTGCATTTTGAGGAAGAGAGTTGTGTCACGTTGAAGGTGAGTGATCTTTCCTTGCTGTGCAGGTTGCGGGAAATGCGGGAGCAGGCAGATCGGGACCACCAGGAGGAGCTGAACGTCTACGTCAAGACAACCCAGGATCTTAAGACGCAGATGGAAGCTATGCACATAGAGCTTACAGCCAAACAGGTTGGTTCTGTTGATTTTTACTTTTGCGAAGCACTTGTCAGGTGTCTCCATAAGCTCGACAGATCTGTCAAGGAGAGGAATGTAGGATGGGGGTTTGCAGGATTCTCACAAAAGGCTTGATATGGGTGCATAAATTTCAGCTTGGGGCAGGCAGGCATCACCCAAAGTATTGGAGTGCATGAGAGAATAGGCAAGCAACGACACACTTCATTTCCAATTCATAATTTCAGTAATAAGTGATAATGACTTTCCTCATGTATGTTTGTCATTCTGAGACAGTGTGGGTGTTGTTGCACTTTGTTTTGTTTGCTTTCTTTGGTTTTGAAATTTTTTGACAAAATTGGTATTTATTGCTTGGCTTGACAGACTGAGCTGTGCGAACTCAGAGAAGAGGCAGCAGAATTGCGAGCAGAGAACTTCCGAGCCAACAACAAGATACGACAGCTGGAAGCGTCTGCTAAGGAGTACCATAGCAAAATGGTTAGTTGATTGCGGGTAACTTTAAAGGTTATTTCCAGGAGCTAAGGATTCAGGATTTGTTTTAGTTTTGGAAGACTGAGAAACATGAAGAAACAAAAAAGGTATACTTATAGGTGGAAGACGTGTTGTGCGGGATAGAGTCCTTATCAAGGTCAAGAGCCTGTTCGAAGTTTCTGTGGGCTATCCGTAGCAACATTTTTCTTTAACCATATGGACAGGTCACTTGACTATCCTTTACCTGTCCCTTCAGTTTCAAGAAGCAAAGACAATGCTGACAGCAGAGGTGCAGACAGAGGTGACAGGGGAAGTGCAGAGCAGCAGTGATCAGCGCTCATCCAGCCCAGCTAGGGAGCATGTTGGTGGAGAAACAAATCTCGACTCCATAGAGGGGTTGCAAAAAAAAGTTGCCGAGCTGGAGGAAGACAAAAAGGAGAAGGAAGCACAGATTGCAGAAATGCAAGAGTAAGGAAGTAGCAAGTTGTTTTCTTGTATAAATTTGTGTGTGACTGCCCATTCTTAAACCAACATCATAAAATATGATGTGCATATTGGGGGGATGCTCCCAGCACTACGTTATCAAAGTACAGTGGACTTTTTCATGTGTTGGTTTTAGTGTGATCAAGGAGTACAGACAGAAAGTAGGGACGCTGAAGAGGAACCAGCAGACAGAGAAGAAGAAGAGTGCTCAGCTTCTGGAGGAGGCGCGGAAACGAGAGGACACTTTCACGGACGATGCCTCTCAACTCTCTGTAAGTTGTTTTCACTTTTCTCGGTGCTTCCTGGTAGAGGTGTTCACACGTGCACCCATATATACCCACGTGCACCTGTATATACCCACATGTCCACCCGTATATACCCACGTGCACCCATATATACCCACGTGCACCCGTATATACCCACGTCCACCTGTATATACCCATATGTGCAGACATGAAGATTTGAGAGCCTTTGTAGTTACAGTGTTGTACATTGCCTGCCATCAACAGGCTTTGAGATTTTGAACGTATTCTGAACTGTTGTATGTATACATGTAGGCATATAAGTCTGTGGGGTTGAGTGGGTGCCAAGCTGTATGAAAGCAGGTTTGTGTCAACTTTTCACACTTAAAATCTCATGGCTGTGACCAGGTTGGATAGGAGCAGGTCTGTGTCTACTTTTCACACATAAAGTTCATGGGTGGGGCAAGTTATATAGGAGCAAGTCAATGTCTACTTTTTTGCACACAGTTCATGGTAGGGGGCAAGTTATATAGGAGCAAGTCTGTGTCTACTTTTCACACATAAAATTTATGGCTGGAGTGAAGTTATTTAGGAGGAGGTCTGTATCTATTTTTCACACCTAAAGTTGATAGTTGGGGCCGGGTTTTATAGGAGCAGGTCTATATCTGCTTAAAAGCTCGTGGCTTGGACCAGGTTTATAGAAGCAGGTCTATACTTTTGACACATAAAACTCATGGCTGGCACTAATTTTTATAGGAGCAGGCCTGTATCTATTTTTCACACATATTAAAAGCTCACAGGTGCGACCAAGTTATATAGGAGCAAGTCTGTTACTATTTTTACATAAAATCTAGTGGGTGAACAGAGCTTGTGAATTCTTTTATGAGTGGTAGATCAGATATGCATCGGATATGCATCATCGTGAAGGATGAGTGGAAGGTTAAAGATGTGCAGAGGTAAATCTGTTTGAAGACACATGTTTCTGTTTGGTCAGTATTATAATGAAGCTAACAAACCTGGTAAGCATATATGCTAGAAATTCAATAATCATTAAATTTAACAGAAAAAAACGATTAAAACTGAAGGCCCAAATTGAACAGACGCAGATCAAGCAGAAAAATGAACGAATAGAGGAACTGGAGGAAGCCCTGAGAGAAAGTGTGCGCATAACAGCTCAGCGTGAGATGGACATGGCCGAACTACAGGCACAGATTGATGCCTCCAAAACTGCTGTAAGCAATTAAGATAGATATTTGTTGTGGGTTTTTCTGTCATTGCAGATTTTATTTGATACCAAACCCATACTTCTGCTTGACTAGTTTTATTTATGTGTTAACATAATTGTAAATTGTTCTTTTTCTTTTGTGATAGCAATTTCATGGGTATTGTATTATGTTTTCCTGTATCTTCTGTCTGGAGGAAATTAACAAAATATATTACAATATTGAGCCACTGATATTCTGAAAGAAACTTTTCCTCCTTCGTCCCCTCTAAACCCTGCAAAGATTCCAAGCAGGTACTTTTGATTTTCGCTGACTGGTTTCAAATACCTGGTTCCAAATACCTGGTTCTCACCCATATAATAAGATCATAGATATGCGACTTCGCAGGTGATCCCAAAAATTCATGATGCTGACAAGGTTTTTTTTTCTATCTTCTAACAACACTGTGACTTGTGCCTTTGTGGCTGCAGATGGAAGAAATGAGGAAAGAAGTGGAAGCGATGCAAGCATCATCGCGAGACTACAGCAGCAAGCTGGCAACGTTGACTCGACAGTTGGAGGACCGTGACAACAAGCTTCGTCGCATGAGTGCGGAACGACAGAAGCACCTAGAGGAGGTTTATGAGATGAAGTGAGTTGTACAAGTTAGGCAATTTTTTTTTTAAATTGGGTCTCTGGTGGGAAAGCAAACTGTTGTGTTAACTTCACACATTTCAGTTTGTACTTAAGTTGTGCCATTGAAGGTATTTTAGGATTCTTCAATTATCAAACATAACATATTAAATTATTTCTTAGTTTTCTAACAAATCACATTAACAATTTGAACTTTGCTATGTTCAAGAATTTTCCTGTAGAAGTGTATAAACATTGAACCATAGGCAAAGGCGTTACTCTATGGGTACAGCAGGAAGAAGCACATTATGGTTAATATACTCTGGACGTTCCATACCAAATTGTATGGAACCATCAGCACTGAATAGCTCTTTGGTTTACCAACACAGTACAGGCAGACTGAAATCCCCATTGCCTTCCACCAGTGCATGATTTATATGAAGTGGAATGGAACTCGTTTCATTACATTAGTTAAACCTGCCGACATGAATTCATCCCTTAAAGAATGTGCAGGGTGATTGACAGATACAATTATTAAACCATTTTTTTTTTCAGATATAGTGTATAAAGATTACTTGGAGCTGAGCAAGATATTGTTTTCATTT
>SMGT01005982.1:0-50566 GCA_004794575.1 Lanistes nyassanus
TATTTTTTGAGGGGGATGTGGGCGACTTTTACTTGACAGTCTCACTAAAATTAAAAACATTTAAAAAATATCAAGTGCTTAATTAAAAGAAATGTTAATGGAATCTAAACCAGTGTCCCCTTAAAAATAACATGAAAATATTTTAAACTGACTTTGTAATTATCGTCTTTCAGTATTTTATTGTAGACAAGGTTTTTTGTGTGTAATATTATTGATATAGTCAATCTGTTTTCTGATAAACTGTAAGTGATCATTCATCTATTTTCATCTCTATTACACTAATAATCAGATGCTGATGTTAAAATATACTGATATGCATTTTAGTCTAATCTCGTGTGGGGTACTACTCATCTGTGGTAGAAATAGATTATTATATAGACAAAAGTCAAAGAAGAAACAGTAACAGAAGAAGAGACTTCGGCAAAGTTACCTTTCATATGGCTCCTCAATGCGCCTACTCCCATGGATGCTAGGTGTATAGTAGCTTTGCAAAGTCTACAAAATGCTGTCCTACTGTTGCCTTCAACTTTTTGAAGCCATGGCTTGAAATTTTCATCAAGTAGCCAGCAATCACGAAAACAGCACGAACCCACCATTTTTGTTGAAACGGATGTAGTATTAAAATACCGTCGGTCCCTTTCCGCCAAGGGAGACAACTCGCGTTAAAAATATCAGACGAGCTTCTTGTGCAATTGCTTTCGTGTTTGAACCGTCAATCCTCCAGCCTCAGTTTTTTCACTGAAATAATGTTTTTGAAATCTAATTTATTTGTTCCAGCATTTGTGAGGCACACTTGGAGCAATCACCGAAATTTCAAAGACTTTCAAAGACAGCTGCAATTTTTCTTAAATTTCAAAGATATTGACAGACTTGAAATCCCAACCTCAAAATTCAAAGACTTTCCAGGATTTCATGTCGGGTCCATGATCTCTCTGGAGTTTCTTAGTAACTGTTCGTAGCAGAGAGCCACGGGGATCTTTAAGATCTTCCAAAGCTTTAAAAACGGTGTTCCTGTGAAGCGGTTTCATCGCAAACCCCTCAGGTGGACAGCCGACGCGTGTTGCCTAAGGCGAGGTTTCGCGAAACCTCGCGAGGAGAACTCCAGTTAAGTGTTGCCCAGCACCTCTCGCAGGAAAAACCTTGCAAGGACTCGCGAGGAGCCTTTAGGGCATCTTCGCCGGCAAGAGAAAGATGGCTGACAAAACCTATGTAGACCTAAAACCATGACTTTTCGTGGCTGTTTGTGGCTGTTCGGTATTTCGTATACACGGCAGACGAACAGACGATAACAGTAGTTTTCAGTACTGACACAAAACCTTCTATTTAGAACTAAAACCATGACTTTTCGTGGGTATTCGACATATATATTCGTGGCTGTTCGGTATTTCGTGTACACCGCAGACGAGCAGACGATAACAGCACTGACATAAAATGTACGTACTCAAGTGTCGATTTATGGCATTTTATGCATCAGATAATTCAGAAAGTGCATTCTGGTGCTTGATATACCTTTAAAACATTTTATTTAGACCTAAAACCACGACTTTTCGTGGCTGTTCGGTATTTCGTATACGCGGCAGACGAGCAGACGATAACAGTACTGACACAAATTTGAAATGTACGTACTCAGGTGTCAATTGTTGCCATTTTATGCAACAAATAATTCAGAAAATGCATTCTGATGTTAAATATACCTTTAAAACCTTTTATTTAGACCTAAAACAATGACGTTTCGTGGCTGCTCGGGGTTTCGTATGACCGCATGCTGGCTCGAAAAACTTCCGCCTCGTGCGCGAGACTCTTGGATGTTGCCTAAAGACGCTCGCTCGCTAGAGATCTCGCAGGCGAAATCTTGCAAGGTCTCGCCCTTAGGCAACGCGCGTCCGTTGTGGGGAGCTTGACAAGGGACGCTATTCTGTCCATCTAAGAAACATGCACTTAATGCTTCCGGGTCACGCAGCAATGAACTTTTTGACACTACATTGGATGTCAGGTACTCATTAGAGATACTCAGAGACAGGTATCTTTACACATTTGAGTTTAATGCTTTTGGGTATTTTCCATATTGGTGCGAATTTATGTCCTTGCTTTACAAGGGTGTTGGGCATATTCACTAGGTTTTTTTTCGAAAAGGTTACATCGTAGAGCAAATGAAATAGATCTTTTAGCTGGCATTTTTGTACAGTTTATTTAATGTATGCTTCTTTACTTTTCTGTTTTAGATGGTATATTTATATTTTTATGTAATTTTTCTTGATTGGTGTATTTCTGTGTGATCCTCGTCATGACGCTAGATACTAGATAGTAGATTTCTTTTATTTATAACATACGATTTTTTTTTCGTATCGTCGATCTCATCTTTCTGTTTGTCTCTCTCTCTCCCACCTTGGGTGTGTGAAGAAAGTGATGTATATAGTTACTCAATTAAATTTCTTTCTTGACAAAATACATAGTACTTATTAGATTATAAGTTTCCAGCTTCTGCATTGCTTATTTGCGCCCATCCTTCCAATAGAATTCATCTCCCTAATTAGTTCTGTCAGTAGGAAGTTCAATATTGTCTAATTCAAAGGCTTTATATGACACAGGTGTCACTATGGCAATGATGGACAGTGTGGACTTTCTGGTGTCACATATACGACACTCTTTCATTACAAGTGATGATACAGGAATGTGTGAACTTATTATTGAATGTGATGTCAACGGGAATGACACACGAGGATCACGCACTTTCTCATTTAGTGGGCCACTCAAAAGGTAAATAATATTTTCACACCATTTTTTTTTGGGGGGGGGGCACCATTTAGCAGTAGTTGTTTGTGAATAGATCTGTTGCAATTAAAAACCTCCTCTGCTGAAATCAGTATTTTTGCTTCTATGGTTTTATTCTTATATTGTCTTATGTGTTAGTCTTCCAACTAACTTGCTTCTTATAATAATGTTGCAGAGAAATTTCCAACCTTAGCCATGTGAGTGACAGTGGACTTGACACATCAGATGGTGATTTGTCACATTCTTTGGACATTCTTCCTGACATGGAATATGGTAATCTAAACAATTTAATTGGTAAATTGTCCATTTTGTCAGCTGAATGCTTCACTTTCTTTTTTTAACAGTAAGTTATTATTTTAAGTCATAATGCTGTTGTATATCTGTTTCTTATTGGAAATTATTAGGGGTGTTTGGCATGAGCATTTGTATATGTAAGAATCCTTCAACCTGTATTTACATGTTTACATGTGTGAGGCAGAAATAAATTCATTCAATCCAGCCCAGAAGTGCAGACTTCTGATTGATGTATTTATTTATATTTTATATAAAGCATTAGAGGGATTTTGATGACTATGTTTTCTGGCTGTCTCGTTAGGTGCACATAGGCGCCGGTCCAACACTGCCCAGCGTTTGGAAAGGTTAAAGAAAAAGAAACAGGTTCAAGGGAAGACAAAAACAGTGTCCTGGAAGGCTCCACAGCAGTCTCTGAGTGGTAAAACCTACGTCTTAATTCTTATGCTAACACAAAGTAAGTGGCTATGGTCCAGAAATATTCAATCTGGAGAAAATATTCCAGATGAGAGCAACTTCTGGCCCTGTATGCAAGAAATCTGAATAGCTTATTTAGTCAAGTATAGCCACCATGACAGGAATAAATTCCTTGAATTTCCCGTGCATGTTAACCAAATAGCTTATTTTTCCCTCTCGTTATTCGGTCATCGCAGGAGCAAATAGCAAGTTCACCGAAACAGCATTTTCGGAGAAATATCTGCTATTTGGGAATAACTTCTGTACCATTTACATGCATAAGTTGCCCAGACTTGGGTCTTATGATTCTGAGTTATTAGAAATCTTGCTGATTAAAGCAATTTTTGTTTAAGCTTAATAGCAAGGGTCGTGTCGGTATTACTTTGGATAATCTTGATTGCAAAGATAGGTTGAGAAATGCTGGGCACATCTTTCCAAGTTGGTACAAACCTCAACAAAAGATGAAGGGGAAGAGTTTTTTATGGCAAAAAAGGTAATGAGGTAGGGGTTGGGGGAACTAAAACATTGAAATCGAAGGCTGTAATAGAGTTAGTGTAACACTAACAGCTTGCTATGATGGTGTTAAAATAAGATTTCTTTTAGGTGGTTTGGCAAAAGATCGGTTGAGGAGCCATTTCCCCCGCCTCCCAATTTTAATGTATTTGAACCCATTTTATTATGCCCTATCCATTATTTTTTCTGATTTGCCACTTATTTTGTTCAGGTTTCATACACGCAGCTCCTCCAAGTGGCAAAAATGTTTTTGAAATGAAGGAACATTGAAGCTAAACAGCTATTCCTGGTGATTTCAGTGGAAGAGCTTGGATACTTGTTTGACAAAAAGGATATCAAGGATGCCACAGACACTGTGCAGACACACGGACGGCTGAAGACGACGTCCACTTTGACCAAGCAGCTGGAGACCGTAAGCAAGATGGGAGAGAACCCTTTCATGGAGTATGCTCGATTTGATGGCAGGGTATGCATCTTATTCTTCCGCGTTTTGATCTGTCTGATAATGTCATTTGCAGACAGCGAATAATTTTAAACACTTCTGATTTTTTTAAACTGGAGTATTTATAATAACAAAACCTGACCAACATTTAGTTCAACAAATTTCCGTGAGACCAAAAACAGTTTCTAGAATCAGAAGAGTGATCGTGGGATAAAGTGCCAGAGTATTAACATTCCCTACTCAAGACAACATAGCCACTTGGTGCTGTTGTCTTTTATAGAGTTTGAAGCAAAATTGTAACTGATTGTTGTCTCCCTGTTGAAGCGAGCAGCCAGAGAAAACAAAACTGCTTAAATTTGACATAAACTGCTTGTGCACTGTAACACTTCGAATATTAACTGTTGAAGATCAGCTAGAAATTTGCTGAACTTATGTCATAATGTCAAATAGACTTGTGTTTGATGACCAGGATGTGCATTGTGAGCTTATCTATTGTGCAGTCTACCCTTGGCCTGATCACCAAGAAGATAGACATATTTTTATGCATGGCACCGCCAAGTCAGCGCCCCTATCCTATGACTGTGGTTGTCATGTCAACAGCTAAAGTACAGGATCTCATTGGGCTCATCTGCTGGCAGTACACATGTGAAGGGAGAGAACCCAAACTTGAGTAAGTTAAGCAATATGCATGTGCCTACTGTATGCCTACTTCAACGTGCATCTTGCAGGTGCTTCTGACGCACTTCACATGCAAGAGGTGCTGGCAATCACCTACAGGCAAAAAATTTTGGTCATACATTGCATGCAGCTGTGTTCACAAATTTGGCATGTAAGATTATGGCCAGAGCACTGTATTTCAATTCCAAAACAAAAATCATTGTGTTGTTAAATTATGTAACTGATGACGATATTACAAAATCAAACCTGTTTTAAAGGTTACGCTATTGTTCATTACCTATGATACCTGGTGCCTGTCACATGCAAACCTTTACCATGGCCACATTCTGCAAACACTAAACCCTTCTGGTGGATGCTTGGCTTTGTAATTCCTTAACAATTGAATTCTTAGCATTATGCTTTGCGTTGCTTTTGATTGCCCCGTCTGAAGGTTCCAAACAAGTAAATCATAGCTGTACTTTATTTTTGATCTTGCTATGTACTGATTTTTTATAACAAAACAGACTGTAATCTACAAGTCACTAGTAGTCACTTTCACGATAAAATGCAGCATCTAACACCTTTCTTGTGATCTGTCTTCGAAGGCTATTCATCAGACATAACCACATAATCGGGCATGCACACACAAGTTTCAAAGCCATAAATTGTAATCAAAGCAATTTGATGCAAAGCTTTTCTTCAACATAAAATATTAATGTTAATATTTACAATCAATAGAAACAGTTGTATTTATTGCTATTTTAGGAAAAATGTCACACAATATTGTCTACACATTGCTGAAGATGATGGTGAAGTAGATGCTGATTTTCCAAGTCTGGACAACCGAGAACCGGTATCGAAGTTTGGTTTCACCAAGCTAGCACTTGTGGAAAGCACACCAACACCATCTGCACCGAAGTCCACATTTGTTGTCACAGTGTGAGTTAATTTATCTGATACCTGTAAATAGCGAACGATTTTCTGTTGGGCTTGACAAACCAAGAATGCAAAACTAAAGGGTATTTGTAAAGACTGTTCTGCAAGATACCTAGTTAGATCCATGTCAGTAAGGAAGGGCTGTATCACAGCAAGGGTGGAAGCGAAAAATAGTTCCAGTGATGGAGGAAAATCAAGGGTAGACAGCACTGTCAGTTGATGCCACGTCCAGAGAGAGATCCTCATGTCAGTTGATGTCACGTCCAAAGATTCTTAGAATGTTTGCCAGGAATGGGATCCAGGCTGATAAACCTGTCTGGGTGACAAACGCAAACTGCTCCCATGGTGTCTGCAGTCTTATATTACCCATAATCTATGACTGCAATCTTATATTGCCCATAATCTATGACTGCAATCTTATATTACCCATAATCTATGACTGCAATCTTATATTACCCATAATCTATTACTGCAATCTTATATTACCCATAATCTATTACTGCAATCTTATATTACCCATAAGCTATTACTGCAATCTTATATTACCTATAATCTATGACTGCATTCTTATATTACCCATAATCTATGACTCCAAGGAGAACAGTTTTCATTGGGTATTTAATATGAAAGTTATTTTTGTCATTCTTACACTTTTGACAGCTGGCACATTTTTTGTGCTTGTAAAAAGCAAAATGTAAGTGTATCCCCCACAGACAGATGTTTTGCAGAAGACATTAATATCCAAAGTTTATTTGTGGAGTTGTCCATAACTGAGTGGAAATATGTGCTTGTCACACAACACTGAAGGCTATAGGCTCAGGTTTCGATTTCAAAACGTACTTTCTCTCAGGATGCAACACTTGCTACACAGATGGCTTTTGATGGTTCATTTTCCCTTTCAGTTTCCTGCTGCAAGATGATCGATTGGAATGTAATGAAGATTCTCTAACAAGCATTATCTCCTAATCATAGTGTTCATAAGATCAATGCAGGCATCTTCAAAAGAGCACTTCTAACATTGTCCTTGCATTTTTTCAACAGAAACATTCCAAATCGAGGGTTTAACAAGTTTCAGTTGGATACCATGAACATTCCAATGAGGACAATACTGCAAAAGGTCATCAATAGGAGAAAAATAAGAGTTCGTCCAGGTATGTGAGCACCGGCATGGACAGCTTCACACTTGCAGACATACACACAGAATCTCTGTCAAATATATGCACATAGATTCTCTGTCAAATACATGCAGGTAGATTCTGTCAAATACAAATACATAGATTCTCTGTCAAATACATGCAGGTACATTCTGTCAAATACATGCACATAAACATCTCCCAGTACATGTCACGTACATCTATGCTTTGACACGTACACACCACCACATGCATAACGCACAGCTTTTCTTGCATAGAAGTCTGTCTGTAACCAGACAGTGCTCGTTTGCTGCTTTAAATAAATCCTTTGGCTTGTTTTGGGGCCTTTTATGTTGTTGTTTTTCCAGGACTCAACTATAACCTGGAAAAACAGAAAGAATCGGGTGTTGCTGTGGATCTTGACCAAACCTTGGCTAATATGGACACACTGGAATTTTGCCTTGTCAGAGAAAACAGTAAGAGAAAGATTGTGGTTTAAGGAGATAGGAAAAAGCTAAATGTTAAGGGCTTCCTACACTTGCAATGTTCTCTGCAATGTTTACCATATATGGAAGTTGCAACGTTGAGCGAAAATGTTTCAGGGAGGCCTCTCAACATTTTAGGGGATCACACGCCCCGCTATTTTCCAGCAGGGGCTCAAAATGTTGCAGCGTGTCAGCCAATCAGAAACAATCCTGCTATTTAGTGCGGTGTGGTCTAGCGCTGGTCGTGATCATGTTAGGCCTTCGATTGATAGTCATCTGGTCAGAAAAAACGAGTTTCCAGTTAATTGATCTCTTGCAGCACCATCCCAGCATATACGAAAACACATCCCCTGACTATTCAAACAGAGATTTAGTACGGGAAGTTTACCCGTCGATTGCGAGACGGCTGGGTCACGAAACTGTCGTGCGACATTCGCAAGAAGCGTCTGCTTTCGGTGGAGTCGTGTGGTGATATTCTTGTAGAAGACACGTACGCGTATGCTACCAACTGGTTTCGACGAGCAATGCACTGTGGAACCCACATTCGTCTTTTCCATTTTGTTTTCTGAGACTGCTGGGCGAAAATAAATTCAGTCGCAGAAGCTGCAGCGGTCAGAATAAATTGTTCGTGATCATCCATAGTGTTACTATTGTCAGCCCCTAGAGCGAACACGTGATGATCATGTGACGATCTGGCTGGTAAAATGTTGCAGGTGTCATGCGCCCGTGTACGGAGAATGCTCGGAAAATGTTTTCGCTCAACGTTGAGAGCATTGCAAGTGTAGGAAGCCCTTTACTTGGACATGCAGAAATGTTGCCTTGTTACAGAAAACAGCAAGAGAAAGATTGTTCCTTAGGAAGATTAGGGTGGAGAAAACTGGGCTAGGTAGTTGTGACACACAGGACTTATGCCTTGTTAGAGAAAAAAGAAAAGGATTGCATCTACATGGTATACAAATATTTTTTATTTAAAAGACTGGCTGGTTTCTGAGATGAAGTAAGTGGCACAAAAACTAAAACTTCTAACTGGATCGTATATCGTCACATGTAGGTACACGTGGAGACTTAGACGAGGTTCCCAGGAACGACTGTTCAAACGTGGCTGATTCCTTGACCAGTCACCAGTACAAGTCCTATATGGTTACCATGGTGCACAAACTTCGTGCAAATACAGAGGTTCATCTTGGTGAGTTCTGTGATCACACGAAGGTAACCAGTAAACTAGCAAACTTCGGCGCTTCCATGAGAGTGCCTTTATTTACAAAAACTTTACTAAATTTCTAAGCTCAAGTATGTGCGTATGCATCATTCGTACAACCAGATTTCGTCATGAAACAGTTTTCCTACACAAGTACGATGATTTTATGTTTTAATTCTGTTTTCTTCCTCAGGTGTAAGTGGAGAAAAGATAGAGATAGACCCTGTATCCGTCAGGGGAACAGCCCGTCTGTTCCGTCAGCGTCCTGTGACCTACGATGCTGACAGCATAGCCGACTGCCACCTGCTGGAGAAAAAGGCCAATGGTGAGTATAACTGTAGTATTCCATGTCAAGGACTAGATACTGAAGACAGCTCATTTACCCAGAATGTTCTCCTCTCTTTGCTTTTGCTACCCTCAGCATTTTTTGTCAAGTGTGTGCATGCCTGTCCTTATTTGTTTACATATGCAGCTCTGTTCGATATTAATGGAAGTATAACTGTCTATTTCATTTTGTCTAGTATGGTGTTTTCTGTTTTCCCCAGTCTAGTTAAGTAATCGTGGACAAGGGTCCCTAGAGAACTAAGAGTTCTGATGGATGAAAATATGACATCTTTGTGTGAATAGCTTGCTGCCTGTCAACAGGACGCGCCGTGTTTCGTATGACCTACCTAACCAGTACCGACTACAAGCACCATGACTTTGAGGCAGATCAGGATGTAGCTCTAGAGATTGTGCAGAAACTGAAGAATATCCTAGAGCTGCGGCTCAGTCCCATCAGAAAGGACTTCATTGCCACACAGGACAGAAAAGTGAAAAAGCGTGATTCTTTGAAGTATTCTGTATAGCACAGGGGGACTGTTGAGGTGTGTATGTGTGTGCCTGTGTGTATGTGCCCTTGTGTGTGTGTTGCTGACAAGTGGATAGCTGTGGATCTGATTTAACGTATGCATATATGTGGGTTTTAACTCTTTGAATAATATTGTTGCCGAATGCAAAGGAAAGATGCCTGCCAACAGCTGTATTTCTGAACATTCTCTTTATCAACAATTTTCTTCAAACAGCTAAGACTATAAATCACATGCTAATGTCAAGGAATTATAAATAAGAAATTTTTACACTTTGGTAACCTCCGTCACTTCCTATGAATAATAATGTACCTAATGTTATTCCAGAAATGGTAACTCATCCATTGAATATTATACACAATTTTATGACAGTTTAGAAAAGAGGATGTCAACAGTTGCAGAACAAAAACAATGACACTACTGGCTAATCAAGCATACCGTCTTTAATCACAACCATTAAAATAATAGAATGAACATTGATCATGAGTTTTTTTTTTCCTTTGTTGATGTGAGATGGCCAGATGGATAAACAGTATTGTGCATAATAATGCTTATTGTGTTTTGTTGACATTTGCTTTGTTTCACATACCCTCATTACACTCTTGTAAGCTTGTTCTAGTCTCAAATTGTGGCATGAACCTCACAAGGTTAGGTGCAGTGGCCTCTATCTTTCATCTCGTTGTACAATTCTAGCAGAACATAAGCATCAAGAGCTGCAAAGACAGTAAGCAATTTGTGATTTTATGTGTTAAAAAACATTTTAAAACATCATTTAATTAATAAACGTGGAAGATATATCCAAATAAACTGCTCGTGGGATTATCTCATCTTTCCTCCCGCCTTACTGCCACAGGATCTAAGAACAAAAGCATCCTTTTTCGGATAATCTGATGTATTTCTTAACCTTACCTGGGCCTTTAACTCCTGACATGGTCTTGGCTCTTCCACATGAATATTGCAATCATCCAGGAACATTTGATCAAACAAATGACGGCACCATCTGCTGCGATTACATTCAACCATGGTTCAAACTAAGTGAACAGTTTTAGCTCCCGCCTCATTACAGATTTCTTTACTGGAACAGGATTGAAGAATTTTGCAACACATGGGATTGTAGCCTTCCCAAGTTCTTCCTGTCTGACCAAATACGTTTTACACTTAAGGTCAGCTAACTCTCCAGGTGCAATTTTGATGTTGATCATAAACAGAGCAGAACACAAACTTCTGCACCTAACAATGATTTTCTCGTGTACTAAAGACAAATGGTGAATTCTTGCCTATATGCCTGGTTCAACACTTTTTTTTTCTTGTTCAACATCCCTGGTAGAGATGTGGCCGAAGCCTGTTGTGACACATTTTTAGCAATTCTTCCTGACTCCCAGCCGATTGTTTTCTTCAAAGTTCAAATGAAAACAATAACAAAGTATACACAACACTCTGTTTCCCAAGTTCATCCTAATAAAAAAAAAATTCCCATTGCTTGTTTGCTCAGAAACAAGAACTCTCATTGGTCAATACAATATAAACAGGATGCAGCATGAAGCTTGCCCACAGGGACTGCTGTATTCAGTCAATGATTCAGTGCATATCAGCTCCTAGGGCACAGCCTCCCACTTTTTGTTGACAAGATAGCTAGCAAAGTCTGTTCTTACTCCCATTCCTCTCATGCACACATCACATTAGGGTTTCATGAAAAGAGTGGAAATGGGGTATGCATTTGGAAAATTGCACATGATAGTAGCATTTTGTAACTGAGCGTAGCACTCTAGCAAAGGGCAGCTTACAGCAGCAAACTAAATTCAAAACTTAGCAATTGGCAGCTCTGTTTGTATCATTATTTCTACGACTCTACCATTACCTGCATAATGCAGCTGAGCTGGACGGAGTGGGCGGCGTTCCCAGTTGCTCAGTTGCTCTCGTTTATCAAGACCTTTGCCCAGGTATGCATGTGATAGGCGTGAAAGACCTCGATGGGTTTCTGCACAACCAGTGAAGAGTTTCGGGTACAAGAAATATCCCGTGACGTAACTTCTCATTTACTATGAACATTAACCTCGTGAAACAAAGCCCATGATACCTGCTGAACATCAAAGTAGTCAAACCTGAGAAAAAGATCCTAACAGAACTTCCAGGATGGTTAAGAACTGTAGAATAAAAGGATTGGGTTAGAACAGCAAGTCATGTTCTGCTAAACTTCCAGCTGGAGATCTGCTAAATCTACTTCTGGAGCTCTTTGCCTCAAGCCTCTGTTGTGAAATCTGAGATGGTCTGCAGAAGGCTGATGGTGCTGAGCCTTGTCGCAGAACCTAGAGAACCCCTTCTACTGCACTTGTGTGCAGTCAGGTACCAGCTGTACGTGTCTTGAGCAAACCAGTTGCCGTAGTGCACGGTACTCTTCAAGAGAGGGGGGTCCCCAGGACTGGTCCGCGACTCTTGGCACGTGCATCCTCTGCTCTGGAGAATACGCTAACTGGGTGGGAGGAGGAACCACAGAACGTAAAGAAGGAAGTCAAGGGACTGAAGGGAAACAACCATCTAAAGCAGAGTCAGAGATCCAGCCTTGAAAAGGGCTGCCCACAACTGAACTCTAGTCGATGTGCAACGTCAGTGACAGCGCTTACATCCCTTCAGTAAGCTGTCATGGAAACGTGCCATGTAACTACAGACGAGTTGGTGAGTAGGCTAGTTCAACTACCCTGAGCGATGACGTAGCGCTAAATTTGGAACATTGAGGATCGGTCAGCCCACGTGTTTGGGGAAGATCCGCTCCGTTTGAAAGTTAGCGGACTGTCGACGATGAGAGAACGGTGCAGACGGCATGAAGGACAGTGACGTAGCGAGAGAAGGATGGAGTAATACTACGAGTGCCAAGACACTAGCAGAACCCTTCATCTGCACTGGGAGGCTGAAGGAAGATCGGTTTGGATTTTGTGTGTAAACCCTTCTGCCCAGACGGAAGCTATGCCAAACTGTGTGACAACACTTTGAAATCCTTTGTGGATAATTACCGTTGATAGTAAGCCTGTGTGACAACACTCTGAAATTCTTTATGCATAATTACTTTAGGTTTTTTTTTGTCTGTGTGAAAACACGTAAGGTAAAGGAGAACCAGATATTTAAGAACAGTAAGCCACTCAAAAGATTGATCGACGCAGAAGATGGATCATTTGTGAAGAGTTGACTTTTTGTGTACAATGTGAGGAAATGAACTGCAATCGATTAGTACTGTGATATATGATGTTAGTAAGATAGTTTGTGTACACGCACGGTGATCTGTGGAAGTTAGTTGGAAGCCCATGTGTACGAAGTTGATAAGTGCGTGAGTATCAGAGAGCATGTAGTTTAATAAATAAGGCTGGGTTGTCTTGTGTTTGTGAGAAGTCATATGCAAGACAAGCACGTCTCGCACGCCCTTGGTCGCTTGGTGAGTAAGGTAGAGTGACCGAGTGGTGTGTGACATAAACATTGTGTCCAGAGGCAAAGGCAGGAAGGAAAGCTCAGCAAAGCGAGTCTGTGGAATCAAGGAACAGTCCGAGGGACTTTCTGACATGTCAGCGTTCATGACACCAGAGAGGGACAACCCATATAAGCACAGTGCGAACTGTGCAAACAACCAGGTGGAGAGTGTTGTGTGTTCTACAATCGGTCATAGTGTGTGTGCAGTTGAAACAGGTACGTGTGACTTGATTTTTGTGGTAGACGGTGATGGCAGGAACCACCTGTTAGCTAACCAGAAAGAAAGCCAGGAGTCATTTGCTATTACCAGCCTAGATTATCACTTCATTCTGTAAATACTTGCTATCTGAAATAACATTCTCTTTTCTTTCACTGTATTATGGAGTCTGTTATTCTTTGTGGTGGGAGGACTTGGCATGGTTGTCCAGAAGACAGACAATGCCTCCTGTAAATTGTGTTTCACTCGTGAAGTCAAGTGGTGCAAGTCAGGCTCATTTTGCCTAGAATGTGGAATAAATGCTGAAGAATATTGCCGACGTTAAACTGTTGGTATTGTGAATGTTCACCTGGTTCTCATGTTAATAGTTCATGTGACTAGGTACTAGTGACATGTCGTTAGCCTGAGTGCATGAGAGTGTGAATGTCTTCGTTAAGACTTGTCTAGTAGTTGTCCAGTGGAGCCTTATCTTCGTAACAGTAGATTAAATAGTGAAACAGTTTTGTTGCTGCCTTCTTTCATTTGGATGTGGATGTGGCAAGCAAGAGGGTGGGGGCTTCAGCCAAAGAATTGTGATAACGTGACGGCGAGAATTGGGCAAGGATCAGCAGTGGTTGTTTCCCATTTCTTGACATGTTTTTATGTTTCCAGTGTTCTGTTGAGAACGAGCTCGTACAAAAACACATACCCCCTAAACGCAAGACAGAGCATTCTACAACAAAGCTGCTGGTTGATACATTTAGATCTGACTGTACAGATTATACATCATTTGTTAAATACTCACTGCTCTCATCCTTCTGACTTGGCAGTGTTGAAGTATTTATCAGCTGAAGAAACAAAATACAGGGCACATTATCAAATTGTGCAATTGTGAGCAAATTTATTAATATTCTTGTTGGCTATTACAACACAATAAGTTCTTCTTACTGTTAGTTGTTTAAAGTGTGCTGATGACATAACTGTTCCATCAGCTCTAAAGATTTAAATATGTTACCTGTTGTGTGACATCTTTTAAATCCATCACCCCAAGCCACTGACTCAGCTGCTCTTTCACACAAGGCACTGATGCACCTAATACCTGTGCATCAACCTCCAAATTATATCCTGAAATGTAAAACCATGGCCAGTTGTTAACAGAAACTAGTGGCTGCACTGCTTTCTTGGAAGTCTCGAACTGACCGCCAGTCATGAACCAAACCAAAAATCAAACTCGTGTGTGAAAGTGCACACACATGTAAACCATTATAAAGGTCATTACATGACATCCATCACCGCAACAGTTTAGAAGGCGTGTCAGTGGGTAGTGGGTTATGTGGATCTAAACAATCTGAACTGACATTTGCTGACAGGAAATCTATAGTATCATGGGGAAGGTGGAGGTGGGGGTGGGGGGTGGGGGAGCACAAGTTACTTCTGAATCTTGAAAGTGGGGTAAGCAACAATTTGGCCAATTTTAGTATTTTACAGCTTAAAATAAAGCTTAGTCTATTACAATAAACAGTGAATAAATTTATCTCTTCTAATACCCACAACCAGATCTTTTAAGCCATTACCCATCAATTCTCTGATTCTTTCTGTGTATGGCATTTTATAACAATAGCCTTGGGAAACTGAAATTGAAAAGGCTTCCGGTGATGTGCCAGTCAGCAGAAATGAAAGACAGAACAAATCTTGAGAACGTTGAGCAGCTTTATTGTCAGTACACAAACCACCACCCATTAAATTGCCAGCACTGTGACTGCCATCTGCACCATCATTTCTGTTGCTGGTAGAGCTATACTTCATAATCTGGCATCGTTTTGGCAAAGAAAACATTGATGCACCTCTTTGAAATTGAATGATAATGTCATCTATGATCGATGCAGCAGCTCTTTGAAATTGAATGATGTTATCTATGATCAGTGTGACTAAAATCTCACAACAAAGGACGATCAATAATTGAGAAGACTGCATCCCTGTACCGAAACCTTGGGAGGGGGACAACTTTCTGAAATAAGTTTCCTACATCATTTTCTTTGGCTACTTCAGTAGATTAGAACACAGCTTAAATGACATATAGTAGGCAGGAATGTTAATGATGTTGGGGGTGGGGGAGTGGGTGGTGTACACTTTTTCAAGAATCTAGATTTCCAGCTTTAACAGGAAAGGTTGCACTCATGCGTGATAAAACCAAAGAAAATGTGAATATGTTGGTCAGCAGTGTCTTACCGATGGTCAGGGTGTCTGTGCTGCCAAACACCCTGGAGGCCCACGTGGTCCAGTCCTCTTCGCACAGAACACACAACAAGCGCGGCACATCAATGAGGTACACATGATCTCGGAGTGCAAGTTGAGTGAGGACCACACGTCTAATGGAATCAAAATTGTTGACATATTTACAAATCAGTGCTAATATGAAAATAAAGCTACAAATCCATCAGAATCCCTTTTCTTATAAGCTTTACAACAGTAGCAATGGTGAATGAATTTCCCAGAAATAAGTGAAAAAAAAAGAGATTATTTTCCCTCTTCTTTCTTCACAAAAAGAAAACAAAGAACATGTAATTCCTTTTTTAAAAAGTAAGTTGAACACAAACTTACTGCTGAGATCCTTTTACAAGATTTAAACTGAATTCACAGTCAAATCCAATCTTGACACCTGGCTGAAACAAAAATACCAACAACAACAACAAAAATCCGAAGAGGAGGGGTTACTATTTAATTTTTTCACGTGCTGATACACATCTGCATTTTCCCAATCTCAGTCTCACCTCCTAATGATGATTCATGCAAGAAATCAATGTTTAATGTCCTTGGGTCCTCTAGAATGCTTTAAAATTTTACATGCCACAATAATCAGACGGTGAAAAATAAAACTAAGCAAAGAATGACTGTAATAAAAATATTTAGGTATGCTGTTGCAGCGATGTCTCAATGTCAGTCTTATTCCCAAGGTAACATCTAGTCTTACAAATGTGTTTGCAAGGCTCTTGCTCACCTGAGAAATGGACCTGAGCATGGTTTGGAAAACAGGCCGTGAGCTGACCATCACTATCTCAACAGACTGCGGAAGGTTCAGAAAATCTCTGGAATCCTCAAGTTCCTTCTTCCCATCCATGTACATTGTACTTGTACTACAGCGTCTTCACATAAAAGAAATTTTAACTCTTTGACACCATACAAAACACAGACCGCCCGCTCCATTGACAAGGCATTGCCGCCGTACGTGCGATATTAAGTCCGTGTGCATTATGATTTTTAAAATTTCATCTGCTAATCTTTTAAGGGAAAGAACTCTTACAATTGAAAGCTGAATCCTTTCTTCGCGAGTTGCTTCCCTTTTCTGTGTTTTAAACTGACAGTGAGACCGGTTTCTGGCAATAATTTGAAGCGGGTATCAATATGTGCTCTGTCACTTGAGAAATGCTAGATTTACTCTTCAAATTACACGCTGAAGAGCAAAATGACATTGTTTCGCAAATTTACTGTGATAAAGTGGATGAAGACAAGAGTATTTGTGCCTGAAAGACCCAAGAAAGTGATTACGAAGAGAAAAACGTGCGAGCACGTGCAGTAAACAGTAATGAACAGACTGTGTATAAGGAATGGCGAGGACTTTTTGATTTCTTCAACTTCAGCTGTGTTTCCATCAAAGGGTTTACAAAATTATGGAACAAGGTCCAAGAAACACGGTAAGAAATGAGTTTTCTTTTATTATTGTAGTTAGATAGCAAGTTTAAATAATGTTTTTATTGTTTTGGGGGATTTTTTTATGAATTTTTGAAAAAAGGCTAAAAATGCCCCGTCAACCGGGACTCTATTCTAGGTAGGATTCTACGTCACGACTGAGTTAAAATTATAAAGAAATGTTTAGGTTTCTGCTAAACTGTTTGAGTTTAATAATTTTTGTCACTCTGAAAGTGGAGGTGGGGGGAGGGCCCTGAGAAGAAACCAAAAATGGGGACATAGTGTGGGTCAGGTTTTTGTTAATATAATTAGCAATTCACTTTAAATGCATTTACAGCCACTTACATCTGAATGGAACAAAATCATGGAAGATAAATTCAGCTGTTATCAGATACCTGAGACAAAAACAAACATCAATACCTGAGCTTTGCGACAGTTTCTGGAATTGCCTTGTCGGCCATTCCATAATAATCTGCCAAGTACAGGGCCTCCTTACAGAGTTGCATCTCGTCGAGGATGTACACAATTTTGGGCAGGAGACTTGTGTCATTAGCAATGACAGCATCCTACACCCATAATCAAAACACTATCCTTATGGACAGACATTAAAGTTCAATTTTTATTTTAAAAAATTGGAGGTAGGTTGCACAAAAGCATTAAAACAGAAATTAAAAATATTTGATAAACATATCTCAGTAGAAGGTATTTACAATGCATATGTTTAGTACTAAAAATCTGAGTCACACAGACAGAAAATATTGTTAGTCAGTCACTATCAGCTGTCATTGAAAAAAAAAAGCGTGGGTGGGTGGGGGGAGTAACTCTTGAGGATTGTTCCTGTAAGAAAATGGTAAGACCAATGCAGGTAGTGGGACAAAACTTCAGACATTTGTAGTCTTCAGATCAACTTTTTTCTTGATTGTGAAACAAGAACATTGGAGATAAAATTACCAACCTCCAACACTTCCCGAAAAGCTGCCACTGATATAGCGTCCTTAAAGATCAAAGAACCAAATCATTTGGATTAATAAATGTTATTTTACTTGGCTGGCTTTGCACTTCCAATTACATTATGAATGTTAACTTAGTTACCCACACCATCGTTTCTGTTTACTGAAGGAGAAAATGCTAGTTTTCTACAAAATTTTTCAGCAAAAGAACTAAAGAAAGTATGGCAAATGACTCACAGCTGGAGATAGATAAGTACATGGTAAGCACATGGACAGTGATTGAAGCTATAAGACAAAACAAAACAACAATGTAAACAATTCAGGGAAATGTGAACAATGCACTACCCCTTTTTCAGGACAAAGCACAGCATCTATGCGTACACAGAGAGAGAGAGAGCACTTTGATAAAAGTGCAGAGATGAGGAAAGACAGAGACAAAATATTACAAATGGCTATCCAGAAGGCTGCATGAGAGCACATTAAAAGGCATGATCAACGATGGGAAACAGAAACCACATGACAAAAGAATTTTTCTAAATTTCTAAGCAAATGTCGGCACAGCATTCTGTATAGCCATCTACTGGCAATGACAGAATTAAATGTAACATGCCCTTGATACTATTACTTCCAGCAAGAAATTCCTAATATAAGGCAACATTTCCATACCTTCTGCAACCGTTTGACTAAAAAGAAAAATGTTTCCATAAGTGGACTTCTCTTTTTCTGTAGACAAAGATATAAAACAATGTCACAACACTTCCAGCATCTAACAAGTTCAAAGGACACAACTTAAACAGTCTCCTAATCTCAACTAATTAATTTCAAGTATTAGACACAACAGGACAAAAATTGATTAGGTTACTTTGAATATTCCTATTCAACTTCAGAAAACATTTATTGTTGCTGATTGTCTATGTCAAAAGAGAACAGTTAAGATGACTGTAAAACGTGCTGCAAGATCAACCATTTTTCTGATTTATAATATAAATGTGGAATGATTCTGTCGTCACAGTAAATGTGTTGCTTTTATTTTTATTGATAATAATCTGCATAATCTGTTAGGCAAAAGCCTGACATTGTGATGGTCTTAATATATTCAGCAAGCCAAACATTAGAAACACTGCAAATTAATCTGAATGTGACTCTTTGTCATTAAGACCTCACAGTTGTCATATGCCAAAGATGACCTTTGGAACTTTTACTTCTTACAAAACACAAGCATGGTGAAAGATTTATATTGAGCTGTCGTTAATACCTCAGGGTTGGTGGCTAGGTAGGCAGATGGTGTAGAGACTTGCCCTGATTGCTTGTTGCACCCTCCATTTTCCTTACAATACCAAGCAACAGATCCCAAGCAAATATTTCTTCTGTCAACACCGAAACAATTACACCATGATTGTTGCTGCATGTGAGATTTGTGTTCTCATAAGACAGGTAAATATCAATTTAAGGGTACGTCACTCACTGCATTACACAAGTTATTTTAATGTATCAACTCAACTGCTACATTACTTCAAACAGATAAAAAAAAACACCTGCACCAGCCATTAAATGTTCCTGTTTTAGTGTTTAACCATAATTTATGTGATTCAATGTCTGCATCAGCCAATGGGGGTGAAATATCTCGTGTGGCATAGTTTTCAATGTAAGACAGGTGATATTGTGTGATTTCCTCAGTGCATACACAGTTTTGTGGACAGTGGTGAGTGTGAACTGCACCAAATTTTAAGTCCGTTAATTTATATTATTAAGTTTTATTCTTTCTCCCCACTACATTATTACTTACGGGTAGCCTGGCACCCTCCAGTGTTTGTGCTGTTGGACTTTCAGAAAACCAAAAGTTCTAACTACGCGAAGATCGAAAGAATTCAATATTCGCGACGTCAGTATCCTAATCATTGCAGTGTCAGTGTGGATAGCGGGTGTTCATAATTCAACTGTCCTTCCAAGACAAGTAAAAGTAGTGGCAATCACTTTCTTTGCCAAAGTATCAGGACATTTTAACGGCAAACTTTTTGCTAATTACACTGAAATAGTTCAAATTTCTTCTGTGAAGTTTCTACTTTCTTTTCTTCCTGAAATACAGAGCCGTTTTACAGACGAACATCGCATGCCCCAGCGCAGAAACGAAAGTGGCCTATTTAAACCATTTGCGGATTTAACCATATGCAAATATGGGGCACCAAGACGGGAATGGGTTTAATGTTCATGGTATATAAAGAATTGCATTCTATAACTAAAGAATTCATTCTACAATTATAGAAGGAATTTTTTGTTTACCATAGAATGAATATAAATATAGAATTTATTCTGTCACTATAGAATCCATTCGATAATTATATAATTCATTCTATAACTAAAGAATTGATTCCATGATTATAGAAGTCTTTAGAATTCTATAACTGTACCATTGTAATTCTATGAAGACAGTTAATTCTATCTATACTGTGAGCAGAAAATTGTATATAAATATACAATTGATACAATTATATACAATATATACTGTAATTATAGAATTCTATAGTTAAAGAATAAATTCTATAGTTATAGAATTAATTCTATAGTTATAGAATTAATTCTTTAGTTATAGAATTCATTCTATAGTAAAGAATTCATTTAGTCATAGCATTCATTCTATAAAGAATTTAATGGTTACAAAATTCATTCTATAATAATAGAAGGAATTCTTTAGTTATAGATCGAATTCTATAGCGAATGCAATTCTTTATATACCATGAGCATTATACCCATTCCCCTCTTGGTGCCCCATATGCAAATAGCTTTTTTTCCCCCTCCACGTGGCTGTCACATGGACTCGGCAGACAGTACCCTCATCCTTCGTGTATCTTCTTGCGTGTACTGTGTAGGCGAAGAACAAGTGTTTGTGTTCAAACTACAAACAACTGCTGGCGCAGCTGTTATATCAAAGCTTTTTTTATGTGCTAAAAATTGTGTGGTTATATCATGAGTGTCGACATCTTCGCTGCATGGCTTTAGAGCACTCCTCGCGTTCAGGTCTGCAAAACGTTTGCAGCCGTTCGCCTGTTTTGCCGACTTGAACGTAAAACGAGGGCGTCACGTAACCAGACGTTGGCCCATACGGCACCTTGTTCTCGCTCGGAACCAATCCTGCCATTTGTCGATCACCCCATGCCTCCCCACTCACTTTCCTATTTATGCGCACACGAGCAACATCTATTCTTCCGTGCTCTCTTTGCCTCTCGTCCTCACTTTAACCAAAACAGAATGTACGTGATAGCAAGCCATATATATTTAACACACACACAGTCTCAGCTATATATACTGCAAAGATGCATTTCACATGAAAAAATTTGTGTGACTGAATTACCTTTTCAATCAAGAACTTTTTAAAAACGATGTATCCACGAAACACACCGGAAAGTATCAAGAAAAGGCAAGTGAAGAGAAAATAACAACAATGAATATATTAATAGAATATGGGCAAGTTCCTGCTATATTTTATCTACTTTTACTTCTTTATATGTAACAAACTCTAGACTAGGTAAAAGACAATCCTTGAAGTAGTGTACATGTACAGCAATTTGAAAGACAAACCAATATTTAAAGAAAAAACCCCGAACATATTAGGTACATTTATAAAGGGGGGACCACCACATTCAAAAGTGGATGCTGTCCTTTCTACTCACAAAGTTTTGTACCACATGCTCGAAGCAAAACACGACTCGAACTTCAGAAAAGGAAAGGTTATATATGCTTCTACTGCTATGGTACACGTTCACTCGTCGTATGCTCTCGGGGAACTGCCTGCTCAACTCTCCATGCCCACGCATCACGCAAACAGCCAGCGCAACCAGCGGGAGACAACCACGCGTCGTCTGCTACTAACGCGATACACTACAGATGCGCTTACTGTGCCTTACCAACTAAAATCACATACCGTACATGACCATATGAATTAGACCAAACAAATGAAATTACATTTAAAATACACTAACAAAAAATATATAAACATGCAAACAACAAACATGCTAGTTTAAAGGCAACAAAGAGAGCTAAAAGTAATACACCTCACACATACTCATATATACATATATATAGATAATTGATAACACCGACCATAGCTTGTAAGTAGCTCACAGTGACAGGGACTTAATCCATTTCTGGAAAAGGTAAAAGGGCTCATTTAAATGATTGTAATGATATTGCATGGCAAATATCATGAAGACACAAGTTCCACTGAATTGCTACTTAATGGCAGAAGAATTTAGGATTCAGGTATTTGGGTCAGATCAAGTGTTTTGGGACAGATTCCACAGATCATAGCCCCACAGATGGGGACAAAAGTCACCAGCCAAAAGTGTCATGTTAACATTCCTGATAGAGCAGCTATAATTCGTAGTGAAATGATTTTTTTAAAACTTAGCTCTGATAGGCTATTCTTTGTTAGCAGGCCAGATTTAGTTTTAAGACCATTTAACGGGTAACTGATGTCTGATAATACAATTAAATTAAAGTGCACAAACACAGGGCTATCGTGTTGTCTAAAACATGTTTTGATTTCAACTGGTGGTTTTAAACCAGCCATGGGCCGATTATTGTATGTACAAATAATCTAAAAATCACCCATAAAATGTACAACACATTCTTTTTTATACACAAACAAAGGAATATCATTACAAATAAGTATTTCATAATTTTCTTTCAAAAATTTACCTACAGGGAGAATTTCAAAAAGCAGACTGAAATCAAAGAACAAAGATCCTGTGCATCCTCATCACTCTCTCAACAACAAAGGCTTCTTTTAATTACACAACAGGACAATATTAAACAACTTACAGTTGGGAACAGAAATATTCATTGAAAGCAATGCTAAAATTCTGTTCCCCCAACCCTATCCCACAGCAAATTTTGCCACATATTGTTTGTATCTATGGTATACCTTGCTCTTCTTTCTGAGATGCAGGAAAATACCTTTTGTCTCCAGAGCAAAATGAAATGATCATGATTATCATGACAAGAAGTAAAATTGAAGATTCTATAACACAAACCCAAATCCACCACTCACAACAAATGTCTTTTGCGTGGGATACTGTTGTTGGTGTTGTTGGACCAGGCTCACCTTGTGGGATGTTTTGTGTGGCTATATCTGAACTTGAATCTGCCGAAGTTTTTTGCCCAGGTTGTGCACATGTATTGTTTTCATTTCTCTTAAAGCCTTTCTCACAAAATTCACACTGACAGACACTGTTCCCAGAAAATCCTTGTTCGCAAACTGCCATTGTGTCACCTATATACGTAGCATTTGGCAAACATTTGCACATGTTATCAGAACTCGGACTTCCCTCTTTTCCTAGCATCTTACCATCGGAGTTATTACAGTCTTGTTGTGCCATGCGGCAGTTTGGCTCCAAAATCATGTACGAGTTCCGAGACTCATCCTCATAGGATCCCTTCTGACAGTCCTGCTCAATATATTGCGGTGTCTTATCAGTTGTGTTAACACTTAAGATTAAAACCTTTCCAGGAGGAGCAGTTTGATTTTTCATGCAAGCATGGAAAATATATTCTGTGCCATTTGGCCATGTGCCCACTTGGCAGCTCCAAAAATGTCTTATACTTGTCTTTTTAGTGAAATTGTTGCAACAAATTCTGTTCATTTCTTCCCAACTCTCTTTTTCTATATCTGGCTTTAGGCATGCAGAATAAATGTTTGAAGTGCACTCTTGCGTCAAGATCTGATTTGTTGAAACATGACTCCGGCATCGTGCAGTTGAAATGAGCAGAAGAAACACAAACAGAGAAGCTAATTTGTAGCCTCTGCAGCGATTTATGTTTGCTTTAGCAGGAAAAACAGGACCCATCTCCAACATATTTTCTTCAGGAAAATAAACCTTGTCTGAATCAGTTTCTTCAACTGTGACATTTTTTAAAGGAGGAGGGATCTGAATGGCAACAGGAAGAGACAAACACCCATTTACTGATTGTGCTACACCCTGTGAAATATCCTTATTAGAACATTGTGCATCCAATTCTTTTTCCCTGGCATTCTGCTTAGGTGGTTTTAAGATGCTGACGCTTAGCAAAGGCTCCTCAACAGCATCCACTTCATCTCTAAACGTTTCTTCTGGTTCTGGTGATAATGGTTTTTGATTCCTTCTTATATGTACACTAAAAGCAGTAAATTTCCAGCACCAACGGTCACGTGTCTGACCTCTTGATTTTTGAGAATCTGTTGAAGTTGTTTCTTGTATACTTTCTGATAAAACGAAGGTCTGCCGTCGATGAATGACAACATCATCATGATCAGTTGTTGCACCAACCGCCATTGTTGAAAATTCGATTGGACCGAATGGTAAATCTGTGGGGGGGGGGCAAGTGTTATACTATGTTAGTAAGTATAATTGCGCTTATAAACAGTTACGCTATTTCAGACTAAAAGATGGCGTGGGGGCAGTTACTGCTTAATCCTTCCATGGATCCATAGAATATTTTGATCTTAGGTCTGCATGACGTCCCTCAATGAGTTATGTTTATACTGAATGGTACAAAGGGTTCATAGCAGCAATGCATTCTTTCAAAATGGCTGTAGTATTGTCAATGTTGTGGTCACTACATATCCTACATTCGACACCCGATTTCATAAATTACTACTTAATATGTCTATGGAATGGTAGTATTTACTATTTGTGACACTAACTGAGACTATACTAAGTTTAAAGTAAGTTAGGTACGGGACATTGCCGACATGGCGACAATCTTAGACTAAGCTAAGCCTTATCTCTGGCTAAGCCGATGGTATGGTTGGTACCAGACTACCACAAAGTGCCAGTGACATATAGGACAAGTGTCCTTGTAAGCTGTATATAAATTTGTAATAACAACCAGAAAAAGTAAATAGACAGACAACGAAACAACCGCATTTTTCTTCTCTCGGACCAGAGAAATAGGAAATGCATGCCATACCGTCTGAGTATTTCCGCAAACTGCCAAATTCTCGTTCGGTTCTCTTTCATCGCGATTTCAGGATTTGTCGGAAGGAAACGTGTGATGCCGTAGACGGCACTCTCACATCTACGACGATGGATTTGACTCGCTTAAAATTAATTTTCTTTCTAGTTTTCGTAAATGTTCTACAGTTTTTTCAAGCAGAGAATGTCGTTCAGACGGGTACTTTTCTCAACCCGACAGTTGTAGTTGCTGTTCTTGTCCGTAACAAAGCTCATACGTTGCCTTGGTTTTTAGGTCATCTTGAGCTGTTAGCATATCCTAAAGACAGAATATCTTTGTGGTAAGTTGTCAAAATAATTTCTGAAAATCCCTGTAAGGGTGTCATGTAATTGTATTGAGTCTCACAACTGGTGACATATAGGACAAGTGTCCTTGTAAGCTGTATATAAATTTGTAATAACAACCAGAAAAAGTAAATAGACAGACAACGAAACAACCGCATTTTTCTTCTCTCGGACCAGAGAAATAGGAAATATTTATCTGTAAAAATTACAATTTGTTTTGTGCCGATTACTAAGTACAGATGTGATGATCATGATGATGATCACGACACTTCGCAAAAGACAGTTGCGATATAGTATTATTTATTAATGAGAAAAACGTTTTTAAGGCATAAATAAACGCATATATGCAAGCATTTTTGATTCACAGTAATACTCTGTCTTTGTCTGAATGACTTAGAAACAGTTTCCAGTTATCCAAACTTAATTTGTGAAGCAAAATTGAGTTTAAATTCTTATCGATATGCAGTATTGAGTACAGCAAGTAGAAGTTACATGCTAAACTATAGTATATTTATTAATTATAAAGTAATTTATGAAATCGGTTGTCAAATGTAGGATACGTAGTGACCACAACATTGACAACACTACAGCCATTTTGAAAGAATGGATTGCTGCTATGAAACCTTTGTACCATTCAGTTGATTTTAAAGTGGATGAAAAACAAACTGGTAAGAAAAGTTTTACCTTATGTAGTAAGTAGTAGTAGTAAGTTATCAGAGTTTTCTTTTTAGGTGTTTTTCCTAGTGTTTTTAAAAAATTTGTTTTCATGCATGCAAACACGAAACATGCAAATATAAAGGACAATCAAACTGTTGAAAGTTTAAAAACATAGGTATTAATCTATCTACTTATGCTGTTCTTGTGAAGACTATTATTTTCCTTCCTAAAGCAGTTGATAGAAACTCAGACTGTCACTGTTCCAGATTAAAGGAAAATTCAAAATGGCTATGTGCGTTTGCTGCATTATAATGTTTATCTCATTGTTTGATGAAGACATTGCATTATCTTTGTCTGCTTTGATTTAACAATTTTCAGTATATGTTTTAAGTTCAGAAGGTAGCTGCCACTGGTGCCAGGTTAAAGAACAAAGGAATTGTTTCTTTACAAAAAGATCTGGATTCTTTTAGTGTTAAAGTTCTGAGCACCTTTGTACCCAAGCATCTTGAATGTTTCCATTGAATAAAGCAATGCAGCCATGTAGGATGTTCCAACATGCAATGTAATGTCACCTTTGTAGTTCTTTGGTCTTTGTCATATGTACATTTAATTCAGACTCTAATAACAAAGCCAGCCTCGAGTTTGCTTTTCTTCTAAATCTAAGTAATATACATCTTTATCATGTATGCACATAAAGATATCTTTTTGTCATCCTTTATGTAAGTAGAATCGCATGAAAATGTATTTAGCTGATTTTGTGTGTGCAGATTAAACAATCCATGTAAATACATACTTGTGTGCACGTCAGTTTAAACAAAATGATAATATTTTACTTTTGAAATTATTAAACTCTAGTTGTGAATATGAGAGCTAGAATAGTTACAGATAAGTCACTTTTTTGCCCTTTATCTGTTTTGTCCTTTTTTGTTATTTATTTTACTGTGTTTACCTATTTATATTGTGTGTTTTGTCCTAAAGAAGGGATAATGCCCCAAATACTGACTGCAGTTGTTTTATAGTATATGTACATGTATTTCCCCCAGTTTCTTACTCTTAGTGACCTCCAAAACAAAAGAGTATCTCCTTTTTTGTGATAGTCATCATATCAGATGCAGCAAAGGCTGTTAGAAACATTAATATTTTAAAATGATAATTCTGTTTCATGCAGTTTGAAGTGCATGTAATTTGTATATCATTTTATCATTAATTGTAATATCTGAAACAATACCTTCAGGCTACACAGATGAGCGGGCTCCTTTTGACTGGACAGAGAAACGGTTTTCAAATGTCATTGCCCTTCGCCAGAAGGCGATTGAATATTCCCAAAACAAATGGACAGACTACCTGTTTGTAAGTGTACAGGCTTTCTACTGCTTTATTTTTAATTATATAATGGAGACAAAGCCTCTGTCATTTATGCAGAAAAATCGAGAGATGTTGCCTACAAGTAAAAGCTATGCATGTGTGTGAAGCGCATTTTTTACTGGTTTTCTTTTAAATCTGATCAACTCCTAGCAGACGGACATTGTACACAGACAAGCAAGATTGGTTTCTCTTAGCTTTTTCCCCATTTCTGTGCAGCCTAAACGAGGCTCACAGACGATTACTTTCATTCTTGCACATCAGGTGTTGCAGTCCTTTTAAGGCGGATTACTAAGGAATAAAAAATGCTTTTCAGCTACAGCAGGTTGTTTTGACAAAGTGATAAGAGAATACATCAACAAGTGTCTTGTGTGGCCGTGGTGTTCATATGCATGAAAAGACTTCTTCACGCAAAGAAAAGCAGACACCATGCACAGAAATAATAAATACATATACTTAGTCTGATTTCGTATTTTCAAATAAATTGTTCTGTATGCAAGCAGTCAGAATCATCTGCATATAGAAAACATAAAGCACAGCAGCAGTAAAGGTAGGCTGTTTTATGGACTTCTTACAGTGGGCCCCTAAAGTTGAAAAGGGAAATTTAGAAAAGGGTTGTTGTGACATATGTTTTGGAAACTTTGGGAGCCCTGAGTGTTACTAACTGCACTAGTAGGCTCTCACAGGCATTTTGAAGCACCTGCTGGTGACTGTATCTGTTCATCCATGTATTTTATAGCAGACGCGTGCTTCATGTCTTTAATTTTTCAGATGATTGATGCTGATGTCATTATAGAAAACCCTAGAACACTCCAGCTACTTCAACAGCAGCAAAAGTGAGTTTTACATGCAGTTGTTTGGACAGATTTGATGTAATAGTAAAACTGAGCATATGTGAATCTTCACTCTGACACCTAAGTGATTGATATAAAAGAGTAATTTAGAAAAAAAAACTGTCAACCATTTGTTCTAGAACAAGCTTGAAAACAGTTACCATTAGTCTGTGCTTTATGATTTCTTATTTTAACTCGATAGGGGTGGAATTTTTTTTATTTAGCGGACCAAGTAGGTGACGAATTGAGACCATGTTTGAACATTGCTCCAAACCGCTCAGTCAGCAGAGATGCTGTTTGTCACAACATGTGGTAGGTCCAGTAACACCACATCAGCTCTGCATGTGTTTCCATTCTGTGTAACATGCAGGCTGGCAGTGGGTCCCATGCTGAATGCTAGTGTGGAGGGCTACTATTCCAATTTCTGGGGAGCAATGGATCCAAAGGTTGGTCATGTGATGCCCGTTCACACCATTTGATTTCTAGATGTCAGCTGTAGAAATGTTGGCTGTCAAGGAACATTTACTATGCACATGAATCTGAAAGGATTGAGAGCTAGATATTTTCAAGCAAGTGGTGAAAAAGTTTTTAATCAGAAACCTAGAGATCTTCATTTCTTTTTCAAGGGGCCCTGAGAATTTCAAAGCAGAAAGCCCAAGGTTCCTCACTTTTGAGGTTATGGGCAATCAGTAGTTGAAAATAATGAAATATCTTGTGGGGAAAAAATGCTTTTGGAGACAAAGCTTTTATTACTGATTATCCTTTGTACTTGTTGCAGGGCTACTATCTGCGATCAGCAGATTACCTAGAAATAGTGGAAAGAGAAAAGATGGGGTGTTTCCAGGTGCCTATGGTGCATTCAGCTGTGTTATTTGATATGAGACGAGTGCAGTCAAGAAAACTATCATACAGCTCTGTTCCAGATGGCTACCAGGGTCCAAAAGATGATATTATTATCTTAGCCCATAACATCAAAGCTGCAGGCAGGTGACAGTGATTGTTTCCACTGCAGATGTGCATTTTGTAGAACAGAACTTAATAACTGCTCCAAGTATTGGAGATGCAATTTACATCACCCGAAAAACTCTGTTTTCACATTTATACCACCAGAAACTTAGAGTTTTTTATTTTAAATTTAAGGTGTGGATGTATAAACATTGCCTAGGTTTGCTTTCGTGTGTTCACATTAACATGTTTTGTTGTTTTCCTAATGTAAGGAGAATCACATGAACCTGTATTGACCTGGTGTTATTTGTGCAGGGGAAACAATGCATGTAGTGAATACCGAATACTTTGGCAAAGTGATGATTCCCCTTGACTACAAGTTCTCCCTGGAAGACGACCAAGAGCAGTTCGACCATGTACGCCTCGAAGCAAACGGTTGGTTGTACTTTGAATTACTTGCTAAAATCCTTTGTGCCAGATGACAGTTTTATACTTTTATAGTGTCAGATTTCTGTGGATGGTGGTTTTGCTTAATCATTTTAACCTGTACACAGACCTACATCCTGTGTAGAGAGATTTTGATGTCTTATTAAAAACTAAGATAACTGGTCAGGGATTGGGAAATTGGTCATCTGGTGGCCCAAGGCCTCTAGAAATCTCACCAGTCCATTAGAAATTAAAAAATTACTAGCCTACTGAATTTTTTTTTTTTTTGGTTTGTCTTTACCCCCATCCCCCATTTTTTCCAACTGCTGTAGTCATGCAAAAAAAAAAAAACCCAGAAAATAGGCAGGGTTATTAGAAATTTCAATGGACTGGTGAATTGTAAAAGTTAGTTTCCCTTCTGTCTTCTTCATATTTTGGAGTTTTCCCATGCCTGCTGATAAAATTTAACAGCTTGTATTTAATTAAAGCTTTGCAGTTAAAGCTCATTTGCCTGGGCAAAGAAGAAAACACGCATTTCTAAGGAAAGTATGAAATAATATGTTCTTGTTAAAGCATAACATCAATTTTCACTCAAAAAAATTGTCCAGAGTTGCAAGAGAAAGTCCCCAGTGGGGAAAGTTTTTAGTGATGTACCAACCTTACAAACAGCTGCAACTTTATTGTATTTGAAAACATATGGCAAGCCTTTGTAAATGGGTTAGTTAAGTCATAAAAGTCACTGGTGCTAAATCACTGTTTTTATGTTTCAGTGTTTGGTCCACTGTTGCCCGTATCCCCACATATTTCATTCATTCCAGTGAAGCCAAAGGACAAACTCGGCTTTGATCAAGTAATTTTGTAAAACATTTATCAAAAGTAGCATGGTAGTAACATACATAACCTGATGTTTGTCAACTGGAACATAAGTTGTTCTTTAGGACGGTATTATTTCTGAAATCAAAACTAGGTTTTGTTTTGGAATAGCTGGAAAGATTGACCGAAAGTCTATATAAAAAAGACAGATCATACAGAAAAAAATATTTATTCCTATTATTTATTTCTGTGTCTTCTTTCTAGACATTTGCCTTAAACATTTCAGGTTTATATGATCAATCTTGAACGGCGAAGAGAGAGGAGGGAACGTATGATGAATGCCTTTGATATTCTGGGAATAGACGCTGTTTTGAAAACTGCTGTGGATGGAAAGTGAGTCAAGCAGTGTTACTTATGCAAAAAAAACCCATCAGAGAATGATAATTTTCTTCCAGTGGTATGGTAACTTTCTGTGTCCCTGAAAAACAACCTAGTAATCATGATTTTTGGCTTGTGATTTGTAGTGAAACTTAAGTTTTGAAGCTACAAAAAAAAAATCTTCATAATGCCTTAATGATGGAATTATTTGCTGTTCGAATTCTTGAACATGGGACATGTCCATCAAATTTTCTGTGCATGAACGTTCACACACACACACGCACACACGCACCCCGATGTGCCTCAAGGCTTAAAACACAAATGTGTCTGCCATACACAGCAAGATACAATGTACAGGAAGGACCAGAAATGCCTGTCCGCTGTCTGTTTTGGACAGGCATCCTTCTGTTTAAGGTCAATTTGCACGGAAAAGTAGTTGGTGCACAACCAAAGGGTCTGTAAGTTTGGGGGGGGGGCCTTGAATTCAAGGATCCGTTATTGGCAGGATCCACTGTATTAGGGACAGGAGATTCCTTGTTTGAATGTAATTTTGTTTAAGTTTAACAGTTTTTAACTTTGTTAATTTCTGTTACTGTTAGGGAATAAGTTACAGATCGTTAATTGTTAAAATATTTAAAAAACTTTGGTTTCCTCAGTAAAATAATAGGAATGTTGACTTACTGATACCTGTTTGTAGGAAGCTGACGCCAACATTCGTTGAGAAACTGGGCGTCAAGCAGCTACCTGGTTTTGCTGATCCCTACAGTGGAAGGTATGTACCTGTCACATTCTGATCCCTACAGTGGAAGGTATGTACCTGTCACATTCTGATCCTTACAGTGGAAGGTATGTACCTTTCACATTCTGATCCCTACAGTGGAAGGTATGTACCTTTCACATTCTGATCCCTACAGTGGAAGGTATGTACCTTTCACATTCTGATCCCTACAGTGGAAGGTATGTACCTTTCACATTCTAATCCCTACAGTGGAAGGTATGTACCTTTCACATTCTAATCCCTACAGTGGAAGGTGTGAACCTGTCACATTCTGATCCCAACAGTAGAATGTACCTGTCTCATTCTGTATGATCTCTACAATAGGTGCATGCCTGTCTCATTTTATTTGATCCCAGTGCGAGATACATACATGTCTCATTCTGTTTGATCCCTACATTGGGAGGTACATACCTGCCTCATTCTGTTTGATTCCTACAGGGGGAAGTACATACCTGTCTCATTCTGTTTGATCCTTTTAGTAGGTCTGTATTTGTTTGCCTACTGTTTGAGTATATCAGTGTTTGCCTACTGTTTGAGTATATAAAAACAAATAAGCAGAGACTCACTTCATCCACTCTCCTTACCATGTTTCTCTTTCTTTTTCCCTAGGTTGATGACCATGGGTGAAATTGGCTGTTTTCTCAGTCATTATTACATATGGGAGGAAGTAAGTACGAAGTACAACGCAGAAAATAAACATCTAATACCCCAAGATTAATGGAGTTTTAAAAAATATATAAAGCACTTCTTTCTTTAGAAAATAACAGTTTCAGCATTGTCATTTTATTTATGTTTAGTTTTAAAAAAACAGAGGTTTTTGCAAGTGTTTTTATTATTGTCTGTTTTGAGATTTTTCTGTGTTTTAGGTAGTTCAGAAAAACTATAGCCGTGTTCTGCTGTTCGAGGATGACATCCGATTTGAACCCTATTTCGGGAAGAAACTAAAGTTTTTGATGAATGACCTTGACAGGGTACTGCCTGAATGGGATCTTATGTAAGTTCCCATTTTTGAATTAAGTTTTTACATACTGGTACAACTCCTGTGACTAAAAGTGTAATCCACAAACTGAAGGTATTATTGATTTTTGTGTTGATCCTTCTAATTAATTTTGTAATGAAACTCTTTTTAAGAAATTCAATAAAATTCTAGCAGTTTCTGTAGACTTGTGATTGTGGAATCTGTCTTGGTATTTTCTAGGTACCTCGGTCGCAAACGCCTGAGGAAGAATGAAGAAAACTTGGTGGAAGGTTCTGAGCGCCTTGCATGGCCACATTATTCGTACTGGACTCTGAGTTATGCCATAACCAATGCTGGTGCACGAAAACTTCTTGATCAGAAACCACTGACAAAGTTGGTGCCAGTTGATGAGTATCTGCCAATCATGTTTGACAAACATCCAGAGTAAGTACTTTTTAAAACTATTTTTATATTGTTTTTGCCATCTGTCTTTTCAAGCTTTTATTTGATTGTCTTTTCAAGCTTTTATTTGATTGATTATTTTTACTGCAGTTAGTGGATGTATCCCTGCCATCATTATCAGATTAATGATCATAACTTATTTATTTACTCTTCCCTTTTCTCACTCTGTTGCAGGGATTCCTGGAAGTTAGCTTTTTCTCCAAGAAATTTAGTTGCAGTATCAGCCGATCCATTTTTGGTTTATCCAACTCATTACACAGGAGAACCCGATTACATTTCTGACACAGAAGATTCAGCAGTTATTGAGACCGCTGAGGATGCAAAAATGACTCGAGAAGAGTTATGACAGAAAGCACCCCGTCCACCCTCTCCAACGTGTACCTGCACAGTATTGTTGTGTAACAGCGACACCAAGGCTGGTGTTCATTTTCTTCCAGGAAATGCATTTTGATGTCCTCAAGGTTACATAGGCCTGATACATCGGTGACCTCCCTTCAAAATATGTAAAGGATAACAAGAAGTAGTGCCTTTAAAAACTGATTATCATATCAGAATGGTGCATGTTTTGTTGTGCACGTTATTGATACGTACACAACATACTCCTTGTCTGATTTTATGATGTAATTAACAGCATGTGTTTAACTTCCTTTAACATACGTATAATTTTTGTTTCTTATTATTGTATCACATTGCTTATATTAATAGAAATATAGAATCTGTTTAGCTCCCTTCTTTTTTTCTAGAAGAGGCATGTCATGACTATATTTTGAAACTACATTTGTGGATTTTTACTTTTATCTTTTAAATGATACATTAGCAGTGGTGCCAGTAATTTTGAATGCATACAGAAAGATAAGGTAGGCTCTGATCAGTATGGTACTGTGCTCTGATAAGTCTGCACCTTAATGCAAACCATACATTCTGCATAAAATGTATCGTACCCATTGTTTCTATTTTATCATTCCCCAGCCACCTGAGGGAAATGTGAATGCTGGAGTGTCAGTAGTAGGTGCCTGTACATCCCAATTTCAGTGCTGGTTTTATTCAGTTGGAAATGTACACCGTGTGCAGTCATCATTCCTGGTAGAAATCTGTCACATGTCGACTCGGCAAACCACTCAACAAGGTGGTGGTTCTGCCATGCCCTGATGGTGAAGAGGGGGACATGCAGGCAGACATGGTGACGCTGTCAACGTTCTCCACGGATTTACTAGCCTTTAACTTCCCCCACCTGGCCAGTTTGACCTTAGCATCAGGAGACATGGCCGTGCAGGCACCTCACCTTTCTATTGGTTCTTCAGTCCTGTAGGAAGCCCATCCATCCTTCACTGGTACTGCTAACTTCAAACCAGAAGCCAAGCTCGCCCTGGATGTTTATCATCAGGCCCCCTCCACGGCTATTCAGTCTGTGGTAGACTTACACCGGGGCCGCCAACAACTGGCTTCATGTCACATTCTGCCAGTATCTTGTGGTCGCTGGACCTTTTCTTGGCAGCTGGGACCATGCGCAGGTTGATGAGACAGCAGAAGAGGTTAGGTTTGTTATTTTAGAGGGACAGTGCTTCAACTTCAAGGTTGCAACGGGGTTGAGAAATTAATGGGGTCAAGTGGTTGAGGTCCGTTGCCAGCATAAGGATGGCGATGGCTCAGTCATCCTTCCACTTAATTGGAGTACTTGTATCTGTTCATGCGTGTCTGACTCCTCATGCGTATCTGTTATATAGTAAACAAGGCTACTCCCTCCCCATGCTGCTAGCTAGCTTCCTGCATGGTTCATCCCCTAAATCATCTGGCTTTGCAGTCTTCTAACAACTGCCAGCTGTGCGCCGATGGACTGCTTTTCCACCCAGATCAAATGCTAAGCATTCCAGAGGCCATGGGAGGACCCTCCTGTCCAGTGGCAGTAATTTCGCACTATGGGTCATGGGGTCCTAGTTTTACTAAGCTAGTCGCCAAAAGAACCACCAGACTGATAATTGCAGTAAGATGGCTGGTGCAGACAGGCAGTTTAATGTGCAGGAAGATAACCCAATGGAGTTTGCACAACTCCAGGAAATAATCCTTGGCTACACCTGGATTGAAACCAGCAACCGTCCACCTGCTAGTCTGCAGCTCTACCAGCTGAGCTATCCAGACCCCCTCGGCAGAAGAGATTGCCATATAAAAATGGTCTTCAGTTCACAGCCATCTTTCACCCTGTAATTTATTTTCTCTGTATTTTGAAGCTTGTTAAAACCTGGCTTTTACCAAAGCCAAGTTATGTGGCATGTATCCATGTGCTGTGCCGAAGGTATGATGTGTGTATACAAAAATACTCTGGTAACTTTTAAACTTTTGTGACTTTAATCCTTTATGGTGCTATTGTTTACAAAATTGTTAACATTTACTGTCATCATTTTTATTTTTCCAATAAATCAAGCTTTACACCTACGTTTGACATATTTACATGATGTGGTTGATTTACATTATATGGTTCATATAAACTGTGTTTTGTATGTACAGAACTTCAAATCAGTGCTTACAATGGCTTTTCTCATTATTTACATTGTGTACTGGATTTTTATAACATCTTTCTCTTTTGTGCATACAAATGTGTTCAAAACAGTCGAAATATATGGTCTTTGCAATTGAAACAATCACTGGGCCATAAAGTCTAATTTTTTTTTTTCTGAGCAAGCAGAAAGTTGTAGCATTATTCACATGTTTGTCCAACACTATTAGGCACTGTGGTTGATAATTTTATACATAATGGCTTGAGCAAAAACAATACATGTTACAGATACTGGACATTTCTACATATATATAATCGAGATTTGATTGATGTGCTCATTCAACAATATTGGGCTCCATAGCTGATGATTTTATCATTGATGAAGGACTACAATATGTTTAAAAGACACTGGACATTTTCATGTACTTGCCTGCACATGAAGCTGATACAGTTTGCAAGAGTACACTAAATTTCCATTTTATCCATATTATTTTGATAGGTTTGTAGCGCATACAATTATTTTTTGAGAGGAGCCACTACTGTGTGTTATGAAAATCCAGGGGACAGAATTGGAGGTAGGACTACATATGCCACCCACCCTCCCTGTTTCCACAGCCAGACTTGTGATTCTGCAGGAGCCATATAAAGTTGCATGTCATGTACAAAAAGTTGATCAGGTTCCCGATTCAAAAGATGCACAGCTTTCTCGGGAAGTTTATTTCCATGAAAATTGTCAGCACCTGTTGTCCTTCATTGCTTACCATTATGATTGGCACAAAAAGGGCGGTAGTTTCCATTTGTACAGCTAAGACAATCTGATTGACAAGTCCAGCAACACACATCTTCAGGTGATTATGCGGAAAAAAGGAGGGAAGGGGAGAGAGTCCTATTTTAAGCAAGCCACTGTATAACTGTTATGTGCATTAATATCATTTACATACATGTATTTTTATTTTAGTGTTGCCACACTTTTCATTTATGTAAGGTAGGTTTATGTACTCACTTTACTTTTGTACTTCATCTTTGCTACTTCATGCATCTTGAAAATTTTTCAAACATTTTTAACAGTCATCCACAAAATATTTGCATGTGCACGTACAATTTAAGAAAAATAATCAAATTATGGAAAGCCTTGATCTCAAACTGAAACTTCAACCACCAGATAAATTTTACATGAACTCATGGTTCTGTTACCTTTCTACTTTTTTCGTTTTCACATCTTTGGATTTATTACTTTAAGTTCTGTTTGTGAGAGGTGGGATTGGATGCAAGAGAGGGACAGTAGGAAGGCATCTGTGTGAGTGAAGGGAAATAGAGAAATTGTTTTGATCGACAATGCATCAGCAGTACAGTACTGCCATTAAGCTTGACGAGCTTTCCACATAAAAAAATAGCCCAGCAAGTTTGCTTTTGTTTTACTTTTTGTATGGCACTTTGGCATTAGCCTTGCAGCAGAACTTTGTGTTTTGTAGAACCTTCTGCTGTATTTGAGGTCATCATTTGTCATTCAAGGTTGCATCTTTCAAACTAACTTCTGTGCCACCAGCTTGCCATGCCATATCCATTTCTTTTAAAAGGTATCGATACCAAATTGAAGATACCTGATTCTAACCACCATCCCCATCAAGATCTTCAGATGACACGATGTTTTTCCATTGTATCACAAGTTCCTTACCTTCCCACTTGTTTTTTTCCCTGATAGCTAGAATGAATGCTGAGAACTTGGCACCATGATGGGGGGGGGGGTTCTGTTTAGATGCTGGGGATAACAGTTATGTAATGGACTGTTTAGATCTGCTGTTTGAGATGAAATTGTCATCTTCATTTACTACTCCAGTCATTCTTTTGACGCATTCATCCATGATAAAAGCTTTATATAAAGGTGAGCAATACTAAATTTCTGTTAAATATCATTCGTTTGTATTATTTCTTGGCAATTTCGGCCAAAGGGACCACTGACTCATCAGGCCCTCTTTGGGAGGGCAAGGCCAAGGACCCACCGCTGACGTCCGCGCCATGCCCACTCTTGGGTACCGTCTGGGAGTCCGCTAATTACTTGTGTGCAGTAGTTTATTGTCGATTTTATGCTTACGGTTGATAAATCAACTAATATCCATTTTCTGTGTGGTGTAGTGTGTGTGACAGATTAATGAAGGTTTGAATGTTAAGGAAAATCCAAGCTATAAGCATATTTAAACATACATTCCAAACTGATAATTCTATCGCATAAAATTGACCGAAAAAAAAATCGGCGATGGTATCGTGCTGTGATGAAAGTGCCTCTAGTTTATCATATCAGTAGTTCAGAAGATACACTACAGTTAAATTAATAAACAAGCATTTTAAAAGAGCTAATATATACCAATATAGAGATAATATAACTGTATAAGCATATATCTAAATATTGTAGAAAAGTATAAATATTAAGCCTTGTGCTGTGCGTATGAATGGGATGGAAAAAATGGACAAGCGGAGCCGGGGTACTGATTTATGTTACAGTTTGAACGTGATGGGGAAATGGCAGATTGTTCTTGTCATCCAGTGGAATGTTAAGCACACAGCTTAACAATTTTACGTATCTTGTTGAGGAAACGCCAAAGTATCTTGTCCACGAAATCCAATCGCACATAAAAAAATGTTTGCTACCAGACTGCTTGTTTAATTGATCTAGAATTGATTTAGCAGTGAACTGAATATCGTTTACGTGCGCGTACATACTGCAGCTCACGGGGAACCTCATTTGAAATAGCTGACAATCATTCGATAGTTTTGCAGTGATGATAACGCATTAAGCAATGCCTATATATATATATATTTGCAAACATACTTTTAATAAATGTGCTGCGTAGGGCGCAGAGACTTTTGGGGGCACTTATTTCAGCCGTTCAGGAACGTTGACTTGATAGGTACCACACACAGGACAGACTTTCTCTTCCCCTGCTTTTCTTTGTGTTTGATGCAGTTAACCCAACACGGTCTCCTTTATTGATTTTTTTAAAATGTTGGAATCGGCTTTCCGCACATCTCTCCCGTTCTCATGATGCACACACTCAGCCCCTAACGAAAGCCGTCATCCTGACCCGATTAGGGGCACATCCTTTCGATATTTTGTCAGTAATTTTAATACAAATAATTATAGTGGTTATAATAATCCCCTATGTCAGCAACAGGACAAAGGACATTTTGGGCAAATATTGGCAATCCACAGATTAAAAGCGCTGCAATCAAAGCTACCTCTCACTAGAAATAGAACCAAACAACAACAAAATCTCGATCTGAGGAGGGATCCCTGACGCATGCGCAGTTTATGTCAACATATGATGGCGGCCTTAAAGGCGAGGTACAGATAAGCTTCCAGTATAGGAACGCCCCTTAAGTTTCCGAATGCTTACATTTGTGCATTTGTATCAGAATAGAATTGATCTAAGTATCTGAATTTTGTTTATTCCGCAGATTAAAACTGTTCGATGATCTGCTGGAAGAAGAAACGATTGAACTAGATAAGTTGAGGAAGATCTGCTTCAATGGTAAGTTAATATGTCTGTTACGTTCTACAGCGTGTATGGCAGAAATGGACTTACGGAGGGAGTTTTATGTCTATTCCATGATGCAGACCTGATCGTATAGTTTTTAGTTATTCCACCGCATGGAGGGTGATTGTCACAGTTCCATTATAAACGTAAAAGGGAAGTCCGTTCGTCTGTTGATTACATTGAATGATTCAATAAATTCATAACCATGACGAGTTGATATATTCACTAATTCAGTAATTCCTGCAGCAACGAAGGTATAAATAAACAATAAATATATGACTATGATACCAAAGTATGAGATTAGGTAGACGCTTAAGACCATTCTGATTTTTTTTTGGGGGGGGAGGGGGAGGAATGGACGATGAGTGGGATTTCGGGAAAAGGGGAAGGTAGGGTGGGGACATGCTCTGGTTGCGGCGCCTGAACTGGTGGTGGTTAGGTGGTAGAGGCTGATTTATTCAGGCTGTCTTGATTCTGCTCATTAACCTTTGTTAGGTTTATGTAGACAACAGCGCCTTGATTACTTGGTGTTATACAAGTTCTTTTAAATGTACCTTCAGCATACCTTACAAATATGCATGATATACATTAAATAATAAAGGAAATTTATCAAAGTATATTGTAAGAGTGTACTTTAAAAATTTTTGATGAAAAATCATTTGGATTCAGTGTGAATTTTTGCTTTTATTTCTGTTAACAGGGTGCCCTTTTGAAAGCGGACATAGAGCAGTTTGTTGGAAGGTGAGACAGAATACGTTGCCAAACACAATCTGGTTTCTTCCCTGATAAATTAAGTGACATTTTTGCATTTTCGGAGTTGAGCATTGCCAGATCCTACAAAGTGCCATGGAAAAGGTTCCTACAAATTATGTGTGAGGTATATTTTAAAGTATGAAAGAAGCTTAGATCAGCAGGACTGAGAAAGAGATTGGGTTTTTGTGGTGTTGGAAGGATGTATCCAGGAGAAGACAGAAAATCAGCAACTGCAAAACCAAAGATAATCCTAAATGTATCTAATAAATACAGCATTTCGGAACTTTTGCAACATCAAGATATAGAAATTTTACATAAGTTTTTGGAAGGAATCTGGTTGGAAGGAATCTAGTTGGAAGGAATCTGGTTGGAAGGAATCTAGGTGGAAGGAATCTAGGTGGAAGGAATCTGGTTGGAAGGAGTCCGGAGCTAGGTTATGGTTTTGAGCTTTCAGTAGTATCCTACATTGTAAAATCTAGTCATAATAGAAGCTAGACTAACATTCCAGATACAAAATCTTTGTGCTTTTCGTAGTATCCTACTTTGTAAAATTTAATTAGTTAGCCATGATTGGAAGTAGGCTAAGGCTTCAGAACAAAAACCTTTGTGCTTTTCGTGGCACCCTACATTGTAAAATCTAATTCCTTGATACACAGGGGTGAAATACAGCTTATGTGTTTGTAGCTGCTAGTAATTTCAAAGATGGCATGGAAAAAAAATGTTGTAAGGATGGACACAATAAGTGGAAAATGAAGAGATTGTGTCAAAGTGAAATGTTGACATGGATCCATTTTGTCATGATGATGTGTTGATCCGTTTTGTCATGATCATGTGGTGATGTGACGCCATACAGTCGTAGGGATGTCTTGACATGGATCTGCATTTTTTCCCTAGTTGCTGCTCAACTATCTGCCGCTCAAGAAAGCAGAGCGGGAAACCGAACTTAAAAAGCAAAGGTCAGACCCAATCCATTTAAAGAAAATACAGTATACCACAATTTAAAACTTTTTTCAGTTGCTATGACTGCCTTTCTGTAAGTGAATGAAATGCTTTTGTTGTTCTTTTGCCATTTATGGGACTATGTACTTTTTCCCCCTTTCTTTTCAAGTTAGCATAAAGAAATGTGTATCCTCATATTCATCTTTAGAAATCCAGTTTTACTGAAATTTCCTGTAGCCAGAAAGTGCAGTTTCATATGCCTTATATTTATTTAGGGACAGCACATTTTAAACTCATCGATGATTGAATGATCTTCACGTTGGAACAGAGGGAATAAATAAGGGATAATAAGACAATCTGTTGTTCCAGAGCTCTGTACAAACATTTCGTTCAGGAGCTGATTATTACTCCAGGAAGAAAGACCAGATCAAATAAGTCCACCAATGGGACATTAGAAGATCATGTGAGGGACCTGTGTGTTGTGTCCAAATATCCAGAAATTAAAAATTACATCTGGAACACTGCCTTGTGTTAATTGTGCCCTATGTCTTCTGATGTCTAAGTATTTCTTCTGATATCTAAGTATTTGGTCCGATATCTAAGTATTTCATCTGATATCTAAGTATTTCTTCTGATATCTAAGTATTTCGTCTGATATCTAAGTATTTCATCTGATATCTAAGTATTTCATCTGATGTCTAAGTATTTCATCCGATATCTAAGTATTGCATCTGATATCTAAGTATTTCGTCCAATATCTAAGTATTTAGTATTTCATCTGATATCTAAGTATTTCGTCCAATATCTAAGTATTTCGTCCAATATCTAAGTATTTAGTATTTCATCTGATATCTAAGTATTTCGTCAAATATCTAATTATTTCGTCCGATATCTAAGTATTTGTTCCGATGTCTAAGTGTTTCTTCTGATACCTAAGTATTTCATCTGATATCCAAGTATTTCTTCCGATATCCAAGTATTTCTTCCGATGCCCAAGTATTTCTTCCGATATCTAAGTATTTCTTTTTTAGTGTTGTAAGTGTTTGTGGTCAGTGTGATTGATCTGACCATCCTGGTTGCCATTATCACAAACCTTTCTTTAGAAGTGTATTTGATTTTGATGGTGTTTTTGTAACTAGGAAGTTTGAAATTTAGTAAAGATTTCTGGACTTTCTTTGGGTTTTGTTTCAGCCATTGAATCCAGACCCTGACAGTGAGTGGCAGGAGGATTTTAAGGATAATGAGATGCTTGTACAGATTGACAAAGACTGCAGGTAAACAAATATTCTTTGTTCTGTAACATCTGTACTCCCAGATTTTAATTTTATGACAGGCTTAACTTTTGTTTTATTTTAGATTATAAAGTACTAACAGGCATCTTAGAGTTCCATCTTTATATTTAAAAAAAACTGTTATTCTTCTATGGGAGAAAAAACATCTTTTGGCGTTTTTTCCTCAGCGAATATAGGAAATTTTTTTTGAGAATGCTTCAAAATTGCAAGCGAAAAAGCATCTGTACACTAGGGTACATCTAGCTACCTTTGTTAATGTAAGAATCTTCATCTCTTTTCCAATTGTAAAATTGTGCATAAATATACACAGGTGAAAAAGTAGTTGGAAAGTTTTTGAATTCCTTTATGAAGACAAAAGAAAGATAGATTTTCGTACAGATTAACCCAGACCTCTGTGACAAATTTTCATGAGTTGTTAAAACCTGTGTCTTCTGTCACCTAGAAAACAGTCATTGCATACATCTTGCTTTGCTTAGTAAAGACCTGTAACCTGAAAAAAAATTCTTGGCATGTGTTATGGGGTGTGTTGTCTTACCCATAGTCTCGAATGTAACCGGGCAAATTCTCTCTCTCCAACCCACACAAACACATTCGGCTCTGCCAGACCACCTCCCAGGCTCCACACCTCCCCAACAAAAAAGCCCCCCCACTCTGCAATCAACATACACCCTTTACTCACCCACCACAATCGCACCAATGGGAATGCCATACATTAGCTAAAACAAAGAAACAGTTTGCCTAAAACAAAGCGTCACCCAAATACACGCAAAATACAAGTGAAAACATGCAACAGGAAGGAGAGCTAGAGTGATGAGAATGATGATCGCTTCAGTCATACAACTACTGTATTTAACATTCCATCTATTCTCTGACATACCACATTTTACCCATATCATTCACCCTCACCAGACGCCCGAATCTCTGAATCTCTGCTAGCCTCTCATAGAGCTTTCAGTCTAGGTAATCTGTCTTCAGCCTGGTGTTCCCACTCATCCATCTTCTCTCAAAACCATCCAGTCAAGTTTTTTTTTTTGTGTGTGAAACCTAGCGATTACAGCTCATCGTTCGCTTTCTGATTGGTCCACTCATTTGTGAACTGTTGCGTGTGTGAAGGGTACGTCACCTTCTTGTTTCCCTACTTGACGCATAACAGCATGCTTGGTCACAAGTGAAGGACACAGCAGAACGTGTACGAAAACTCCTAGGAGCTTGCCCACCCACGTACCATACCACCACTGTATCTCAGCCACTTGCAGGAAGTCGAGGTGCTATGACCATGAGGGATACGTTGTAGTTTAACAGGTGCAGCTGTGTCATTATGCTGTGTGGGTCCATCTAGCACCTCAGCTTCCAGTGAGATGTTGTCGGTTGGTGTAACCTGTGGCATGCTGTATAAAACAAAGATGAAACACATTTACAAACAGCTGTTAAGACATACTTCTAACTGCAGCTAATACTACCCACATTATAATTATAAAGAAATTGATATAATTGTTTTGAAAGTAAATGAAACAAATATAAGTTAAAACTGTTTAAATTAGCACCTGCTAAATGTCAGCAACAGATATGCAAGAACTTCTTGTATGTTATATAAATGTAACAATGCTATAAAATAAAGAAACAAGGATGGATTTTTTGCAGACGGCTGTGTCCAGATTTATTTTTCTTTCAACGGGCTACAGACTATCCATGTGATGAACTTGTCAATCCAAGTTCTTATGTGGAAACACTACGCAAGCGTGTTGAACACACAGCACTCAAATCAGAGACGGTCGCCAGAAACAGGCTGGGCATCACATTTAGTGTAAGATTTCAATGAAATCAACAGAAATACATGCAGCATTTTACATTTTTATTCTATTGCTTTTCAGTGTGAATGTCTGTGTTTAGCTGAAATCTTACCCTTTTAAAATGAAGATGGGATTATTCTGTGTTAAGGCCATTTCAGACAGTGCTGATCTATTGCTGCACAGCAGGAAGCAGAAGGCTTTTTTTTTCCTGCTTTGGATGCTCGCCCAGTGCTTGGGAGGCTATCACCGGGTCTAAATTGAGCGAGCTGCTCGTGGGCAAAAGCCAATGAAATTTAAGATCTAAACTAAGGAAGGTCATATGACAACAGTAACTTTCCCAAGATGGCTGGAGGTTTAGCTGGCATTTTACTAGTTCCATCAGAGATTGAAACATGGTCTCTTATTCATTGCTGCTGCCGGAATCATCCATCTCTGCTAAAGAAGGAAATCTCATGTGTTGGTCACGGCACACTATTTTTTCACCTCTGCTTTCAGTTTTGGTATCAGAGTTGTACATCGTGCAACATACTGCACTATGGCAAGTAGCTCAGCTGTGAGCAGCTCTGGCTCTGCAGCGAGCTGCTCCTGACGTTGCATTGTCTGACATGGCCTTTATGGCAGGCCATTTATTAAAGTGGTGCATGTGGCTGATTTTGTTAATGTGCTGTGTTGGAATGCTGTGCACCTACGAAACTGCACTTGACATCATGGTCATAATTTTGATATTGGGCGCAGGATAAATAAAAGTAGATGAGTCAGATGCTGACCACTATGAGCTTCATTGTTTTTTCTTTCATTACTATATCCTCATGTCTTTGCAGAAGTCCTCTTCCCGCCGTAAGTCAGAGGAGTACAGCACACTTAGAGATGGAGAGGAAGCCCATTGGGAGGTTGTGGAGCGCATTCTGTTCATCTACGCCAAACTCAACCCAGGTCTATCATATGTACAGGTGTGTGTTACATCAATATATCCCTTGCTAGTGCATTTAACCTTGAAGGTGCATTGCGTGTCAGCTTTGCTTCACAGATGCATGCAAAGTTTAACTAGGAGTTTGGTACACTATGGCGTGTTCATTCAGTAAGAACTAAATATAGAAATATACACAAAAATCTTCACATTAAATTATAACATTAATAAACAGAACCTTGAAAATCTCATGTTTTAAAATAGATAATGATTGTATAATTATTACTGTTTTACTAATTATCTTTTAATAATTTAAGCGCTCGGTCCTCATTTGTTCTTTATTTATTACTGTTATGATTTTGTATACACTGGCAGTCATTTATTTGGGATGGAGCTTAAGATATTTGTGCTTTGACCCGCTAAGTAAAACTTCACATAGCTGGGACAGCCACTTAATTGGACCAAAAGGTTTCAGTCGTACTGTAACTAACCATAATTTATTTTAACAGAAAGATTTCTGGGAATGTTAACAAAATCTCAAGAATGTGTGTTTCAAGTGCTGTTGAATCAGGAACATTTATTAATTTTTTTTCTTCAGGGTATGAATGAAATATTGGGGCCTATCTACTACACATTTGCCACTGATTCTGATGACTCACGGAGAGGTACTTGAAATAGCTGTTATTGGAACTGTTGTATAATTCTGTCCACTTATATTAGTGGAATAAAGATTGCAGGCTTTGTTCTCTGTATGCTGCGTATGCATGCAGTAGGTCTTTAAGACTTTTAAAAAAAGAGGAAAATTTACTAAATATGCTGTTAACTCCAACAAGAAATACTGGCAGTGCTCAACATACCGAGGGCTAGCTGTGTGAAGACTAGCGTCGTTCAAAAGAAAGGGATGGCAGATCTTTTTTAAGAGGATCTGCCAAGTTCCTTTCTTTCGGCCCTCTCTTTGCCACGTGTTTGGGTATGGTAAGCTCCCTTGGTCACGTGTGTCTGCATACGGTTATGTTGAGCGCTGCCAGTACTTCTTGTTGGAGTTACCCTTTGATAATTTAAAGCGCTCGATCCTCATTTGTTCCTTATTAAATATGCTGTTGCTGACTCATTTGATAGTGACAGTAGCCCTAATAAATAAAAAAATTCCTCTTGTGCCACACAACTATTCGCTGTTGAAGCATGCAGTTTTTTTTCTTTTGTGTTTCAGTCCATGCCGAGGCAGACTCGTTCTTTTGCTTCACAAACCTCATGGCAGAAATTCGAGATAACTTCATAAAGACTTTGGATGATTCCCAGTGTGGAATTGGTAAACGAAAAGTTTAATGAATAATTTTTTAAAAAATTACTTTTCACTTTGAAATTTTAAACATTGTAAATTTGTTAAATCTGAATTTCAGAGACTTACAAGAACTTATCTGCATCGTGACCATCCATAGATGGAGTTGTTTAGTAATTTTCTGCTTTTAATTATTGGTGTGTTAGGATGATGGCTACCTGTTTTCTTGCTGTAAATTTGTTAAAACATGTACCAAAATAATGTACATGACATGACCTGTGATGCTATTTGTCTTCTGAAGAAGATGGCCAGTGTTTGTGCTGTCTGTAGGTCATGCCATGTCCCAGCTGATGGAGATGTTAAGGATCCATGACGCCTGTCTTTGGCATCGCCTGAAGGAGCTGGAGCTCCAACCACAGTTCTACGCCTTCCGCTGGATCACACTTATGTTATCACAAGAATTTCCTCTTCCAGGTTTGTATTTCATTGTCTTGATACAGCAAAACCTGTCTGTAGCGGTGATAAACAGTGATATGGACACTTGAGCCTGGCATCGATCAATTTTCAACAAAAACCCCTTTAAACAGGCGACCACACTGTCTAATGTGATTTTTGGTTCCAATCACATGCTCTACCTGTCCATAGCAGATACGATCCTTCCACATGCTAGTCCACAGCTCTAACCACAAAGCTATCAAGGTCCCATTTGCAAGACATCGTCTGCCGCACAACTATTTATTTCATTGGCACGATCACGAGCATGCCAAAGGAGAGTTTTCTGATGAGGGGGATGGTGATGAAAGCAGTGATAATGATGATTCCATCTCCACCCGTGTCATATCAACAAAGAAAGCCTTGAGACATGCTGAGTCCCTGATTACTCTAGCAGCACACTCAGAATGTCGTGACTTCCTCTCGGCAGCCATGTCCTTGAAGACTGTGTACATTTCACAGTTTGGCAAGAGGCACCAACAATCCCACATTTCTGACTTTTTCTTTGCATGCAGAAACCACACAAGCTGGTATCAGCCAGGGTTTATTTTTATTGCAGATTGAATAAAGTTGACTATGCGATCATGTTGTCTATGTTTTGCTTCTTGGGTTTTTTTTTAACATGTACACACTGTATACTGTAGTCTAGTGTTTAGTGTTGTGTGATCACTTAAAGACACATGGTCCTGAAGAGCCTCCCTTAGATGAGCGGCCATCTGTCTCAGAGGGACAGTTTTAAGTGGTCCCACGGGTGTCCGCTACGGACAGGTTTTGGTGTACTTGGTTACAGCTGCATGAGTGGGTTTGCATTTCTCTGTATTTGGTCACATATAGATGAAGTTTGCACTTCATCATTCTTATATGCTATTGGTGTACCAGCTAACATGAATCCTGTTTGCCTCAGAAATCGGTTAACCTGGCTCCATTCTGAGGACCTGGCTGGCACATGCTTTTTAGTCCGATCTGGTAGAGGCAAGAAATGACCCACTCTCATTTTTCTCATACCCTATAATTTTTTTTATCCCCTGTAATTTTTTTTATCTCCTATACTTGTGTTGCTGCGAGTGGACCTGGTTACATGTCTTTGGTGGATATTGATGAAGCTGAGGATATGTAAGAGTGTACCAGCACAGCTGAAGTGGTAGGGGAGTCATTTCATTGAATAAGAAGGGATGTATTTTATTTCTATTGCCTGCTGAACATATGGTATGGTTGTTATCATGAAGATACGTGGACACAGCCAGGAAAGCACGTGTTAGCACCTGCATCTGTACACACAGCCATCATTTATTGTATAACACTTGACAGCAGACAACCATAATAATTGATCTCGTTCAAGCTTGGCTAAATGGTTTATGTATTGTCTGTTATAACAGATGTCCTGCGGATATGGGATTCTCTATTCTCGGATCCTAACCGCTTTGAGTTTTTGATCTACATTTGCCTTGCCATGCTCATGTAAGTAATTTAATGCAATTTCAAGCAAACCTAATACAGAATTAAGCTTTTTTGCCCATTGATGAAGTGTCTCCATTTAAGATGCAAGAAATATGTAACATGATATACTTTAACTTCATGTTGTATGCTCCTGTTTGTATGTATTCAGCTCATATAAGCAAGAACATACTGACATGCATGCATGTGTGTGTATGTGAGAGAGAGAGAGACTTTCTCCACTCCTTTAAAGACATAGAGAATGACAAAAAAATTCAGTTGAAGGATGTTTCTTTGCAGTATCCTGAGAGAAGAGATTCTTCGAAATGATTTCCCAACAGTCATGAAGCTTGTTCAAGTAAGCTGACATGTTTGCCTTCCTTTAGGAATTTTACTTTTGACTAACATACACAGCGTTGGCATGTGTGTGTGTGTGTGTGCAGGCCCATGTATGTACTATATGTATGTGTGTAAAGGAGAGAGGGTTGCTTATGTTCTGAATGACTGATACTTCTTTGGCATGTAAGCCAGAGTAACAAACGTTGATTCTGTACCCTATTTTCTGGATCTTTCTAAAAGATTCTTTTGCTTTGTGTCCTTACTTGTTTGAGGTATACAAAGATGTGTTGTGCAGCTGTGCTGCTATATGTTTGGGCATCTAAATTCTGTAGTCTAGGCAAAATGATCTGAATCAAGTCTGTAGTTTTGGCAAAATGGTCTGAATCAGGTCTGTTATCTGGACAGAATTTTCAGCACAGCTCCGTTGACATCCAGGTGGTCCTGGCCAAGGCTACAGAACTGTCCTACAGGAGGTAGCATCTGCCCATCCACAGGTTTTCTTTGATCAGTAAGCTTTTCTTCATTTGAGTTTTTTAAGTGCTTCTTGCTATGTATTCACACAGGTAGATGTGCTTGCACTGTGTGTGTGTGAGATAGAGAGAGATGGTTGCTGACTTAAAATGATCACAGTGTCATACAGAAATCTTGGAGAGTATTTTTGTTCTTACATCAGTCTTTCAGAAAACCATCTGTACATGTTTAAATACTTGTGTATGTACATGTATATCTTTGTATGTATGTGTACTTGCATGTGTTTGTGTGTGCACATGTGTGCATGTGCATAGAAGTTGTGTTTCTCAAGCTGTAGAGCAGAAATTATACAGTAACAAAGTTGTTTGCTGTGCTGTTGCGTAAACTGTTCTGAGTGTGCTGTACTTCCTTTTTGTTGGACATCTCATTGGATACCTTCACAGGGAACTCAGTATTCTACCTGCTGCATTCAACTAGCAAGTCATCTCATGGGTTCATTGTGGCCTTGACCTAGCTCACTACTGAAACCAGGAACCATTCTTGGGCTAACATTTCGTGTGGAACTGCGACTGATTCTTCAAAGACAAGCTCAGCTGAGTCATAGTAGTGTATAGAGAAAGCGTTGATTCTTGTGATGAGATCAAATTTAAAGAAAAGTGCATCGATTTTTCGCGAGTTGTATTTTTATCAGTATTGAGATGCAATAGGAATTCTCATTGAAAAACACCTGCGCCAAACTTGGAATATTGTGAATAGTAAAAATATATATGCCATTCCACACCTCTTGCTTGCTGTACAGGTGAAGAGTTTGAATGCACTGTGTTGTCCTGATAAACTGTACAAAGATGTTTGGAAATCGGTCACAATTAATTTGCTAAATTAAGCGGTTTGTAAGATTTCCCTGATTTTACAGCCTCCCCGTCATTTTGTTTTTTTTCTAAGTTTACCTCGCTGATGTTTTTGTCTCTAAATCTGGTACAGCTGTTGTTCGCTTCTTTATATCTGATGGCTAGACACACACACAAATTTAGCTCTTTTATTTGATAGAAGATAATGTAACAGAAAAAATATAGTACAATTTTAAAGAAAATCCCAAGTAACAGAGTAAACCACACAATTTTAGAAAAGATCCATATTGGACCATTGCAAATCAAATGTTTGGTGAAAAAGTGGGTATGTGGGATTGTGTGTGGTTTGTATCAATTTACACTCCATCATACAAGCTTTGACTTTTATTTTTGCATTCATCCTTTGTTGGAAAAATATTCTGAAATCTTTAGAAAGAATTTTTGTGATGTATAAAGTTCCATTTTTTTAGGCAAGAGTTCACGTGTACACATGCTTTGGTTTCAGCATTGACAAGTTTCTTCTGTGTATGTTTTCTCTCTCATGTTATATACATACATATATAGGCTTTCCAAAGCCTTGATATTTCACTTTGTACATGATTTGTCCAGGTATTTTAAAAATTCTTTAGGGTGTAGATTTGCAGATGCTTAAACCCAGGGATACATGTGGCCGTGTTGATGTTCTGCAGTGTATGATGAATTTTGCTGGCTTTCATCCTGTGATACATTGTTCCTTGTGCATTGGTTTAAATTTATTGTTTACATTATGCTACTCTGATCACCATTTCTTTGTACGTTGATGGCTGTAAAACCCCCTCATATTACATTTCACAGATCCTGCCCACTTTCACTAGACATTCAGCTGTTCAGGGTACCATTATATGTGCATTATTAAAGACTATATGGTGCAAGGCCTGGATTTTCTGATGGGCCCTGTAATTGTTCACTTATGGCATTCACTGCAGTGAAAGGTATGCAGGTTGTCACGACGGGCGGCACCTTATCTTATTGGACTTCCGACTTTTGAGAATTATTGAACAAACGGTTTAGGGCGATCTTGTAAATGTAGATTTAATTTAGCAATCGTCACCA
>SMGT01005982.1:59801-87833 GCA_004794575.1 Lanistes nyassanus
GGGGGGGGGGGGGGAAGGTATTGGGTTGGAATTAAAAAGCTGACCATTTAGAATAAAATAAAATTATTTTATTTTATGTTTATGATTTTCTGAAAATTCATCATATATATATATATGTGTGTGTGTATTATATATATATATATCAGTATTGAGTTGATAGGTATGTAGAAGTGAAAGTAGCAACATGAGCTTAAGTGTAAGGAATGAAAAATTGACAACATTAACAGTTTGAATACTTTACTTGTATCTTGTGAATCACTATAAGGTATAGATACCATTAGCCTATATAAAAACATAGTGTGAAGATATTTTCAAAAAAGACAACTCCAAAGATACCATTGGCTTTGACCTTTCTGTCTTAGGTGCACAACTGATAATCAGATACTTGGCCCGGGGCCTGCAAGCAGCACAAGACGCGTTTGGTAGCGACAAGGCAAGTCATGAGCTGAAAGAGACGCTGGCCTACCTCAGTGCTTTGGACCAACTGAAGGCAGAGAAGGATGTGGCAGTAGCCGTGGCTCTCATAGAGCAGTATCAGTTTCATCCCAAACAACTACCACCCTATCTGCAGCATTTACCACAAGTAGGGATATTGACTGCTAGTACATTTATACTACATCATTGACAGCCTTGTTGTCATCGCTGTTGTTGTTGTTGTCACCATCATGCTCATCATCTTCATTATCAATCTTGCAATTCTAGTGGAGCATATGTCATCTCTTTTGTGCCATCTTTCTCAGTTCTTAAGACTATAGATTGTAGGTCACTTCCTGAGTGAAACCAGTCCCACATAGAGTATGCTACAAACAAAAGCTTACCAGGAGCTAAGTTGTTTGAAAACCTAACATACAGCAAAAAATAATGTTTAACTTTCCTTGCGAATATTTGCTGCCACTCAACTCCCTTGCTAGTGGCTTAACTTCCTGTTAGTGTCTTATTTTAACAGTCATATAGTTCCCTGCTCTACTTCATTCAGTTTTTTCGTGGTGCTGATGTTAATGTTAATGTTTCTTCACGGTGGCTCCATTGTTTTCTACCATGTATGATCATCTTGTTATAAAGTAGCATGAACAAAATAATCTTGTTTGTGGCTTGTACCATCTTACTGTATATTCATTTTCTCTACAGGTAGTTGCAGCAACGATGACGCGGGTGTCACTGGGTGAGCTGCTTTGCAACATTGGTAATCTGGCACGTAGGTTATTGCTGGAGCCTGTGCAACCGGTATCTGGTGACATTGTCCAGCGCATCCAAGATGAGCAACAGATTAAAAAGGAGAAGTATGTTTCCCTAAGATGGCCAAGAGTTCATTGCTGACTTGACTTTAAACAAGAACCTGGAAACCAGATTTTTTTAAAAATCTTGTGTTTTATGTTTTATATGTGTATGTAGCCATTTACAATATCTGTAATAATTCTGGAAATTCTGATGTTTCTGCTATTTCATTAAGACTGCATTAAAATAGATAATTAAGGCACAACTTCAGATCACACAGATGTCATGGTGTTTCAATGTCTCTGAAGAATAACTGCTGTCATTCTGGTGGTTAGGCTGTCTCCTATAGCAGTGTTGATTGCCATGAGGGTATATGAACAAGGATCATCAACTTTGAAGTGGACACGCAACAATGCAGTGGTGGAAGCCCTCAACTTTGCCTTTGCTGCAGCCTTAAAGGTGTGCAACAACAGAGTTACTAGAAAACAAAAATGGCCTTGTGCGGGTGTGTGGATGTGGGTGGGTGTAGGGTGTAGTTTGATGAGGAGGAGATGGGGGGACTGTTGGTTTTGTTCTTATAAATAGCAGTGAATTTCAGTGTTTTTGAAAGGCATACAAATACGTGGGGTGTATCAGAATCTGGAATGACCCCCTGCATCCTCAGAAAGTGTGGATTTAGTGGCCCTTTAAATGTTAAGATATTAGGTGCAGCCATAACTTTCATATGTTTTCCCGCGTCTAGTCTATATTAATTTTCACCATTTTCAATGAGTCCAACATTTTCCAATTTTTGTATTTCAGGACCTAGATTGTTTGGTTCATTTCTTCATTGTGATAGATCTTTTACTGGAGATGGTTCTGTATGTGCCCAAATCCTCATCTTATGAAAGTAAATCATGCAGTAGAAAGCATATGATTATTAACCCCTGTCTGATTCAAACACACAAAATCACAACCACAATTTTTCTGTATCTGAAAATGTCCTTGATTAGGGACTGCATGTGGTTCATATGGCAATGGGATAGCTGCCTAAAAAACCAAAAAGGAATAGCACAACATTCTTTAATTATTTTTTAACAGTATAACGTGGAGTCCACCAAAAAGCGTTACCTGCTGGCAGTCAACATCAGCAACCAATTCTTGAGGTGCTGGGTGCATGGAGCCAAGGTGTTGTCGCCTGTCATAGCAGCTGCTGGTGTTGCAGTGGTTCTGGCCCACACAGAGAAGGATCCAACTATGGCATTCTTCAGCAAGGAGATGAAACCACTGTCTTTGACAAACACGGCGCAGATGCCAGACATCTGTGAGAAGATTGTGCAGTGTGCAACAGCTGTGAGTAATGTTGCTGTGTTAGGAAATGGTTATGCTGTGTGTGCAAGGGTGGGGGGTAAGCACGGGGTGCATATTTTAATTGGTGGCCTGAGAAGTGGGTAGACAAAAATCTATTGTAGCTTAAAGTACAAACCTCCAAAGGCACCTGCAGGAAGGTTGACATTACTGTTTAACTCGATCACATTGTAGAGCTACAGTGCATGACGGTTGCTTGAATCTGAGCGTTTTTGACAATTAAGGACGATTTTTTAAAAATCTTATAAAAAACTATTAGTGATAGAAACATAATTCCAACACAGTTTTAAAGAATGATTTAAGAAAAAAAAGGTCTTTCCTACCTGAGATCCGTCTACTGCTGAATTTGTGTGGAAGACTGTTTTGACTTACCTAACCAGCTGAATGTAAAAAGCATTTTGAAAATGTTCCGGTGACACCAAACACTCGGCTATTACAGGCGTTTGCAGCACATATAATCCATAACACCTGGTGGAAATTGTCCATAGATGGCAGGAGTTTATCCAGGATGAGCTCCATGCACAGAAATAGATGTAGTCCTGATGAAACTCAGGGAACCTCCTGCTTGTTGTGCAGAGAAGTGCTGGGGTTGACCATGGCAGCCGGCCATTCACTTAACTAGATAGCGTTGTTCTGGCTGCACAGATTTGAAAAAGTGGTCTACTTTGTGGTCTAAGGGAGGAAACTATAGAAAAAATTATTCTGCTCTTGGAAAACGCCATTTACCCCCCTTGTCAACGAATATCTTTCGGTTTAAAATTTGTAAAAAAAAAAAAAAAATCTCCGAAACCCTCTCTTCACTATGCCGTTGAGAGTAAGAAATTTTGAACGAATTACCCAAATCGTCTCGATGTTAATGAGTTAATATGATTGTTGTCCCCAGATGGTTTTTGTGAACATTCTTTATATCCTTTCCACATGCATAAAAGTTTCCCTAAACTTTTGAAGCTGAACAAGGTTATGGGAACTTTGTGTATGTATAAAAAAGAGAGTTGATTTATTGTTTTTATGTATAGAGAAAGCGAGAGAGAGAGAGAGAGAGAGAGACCTGATGGTGCTTAGAAGGAGAGTTGATTGCATGTTGATAAAGAGAGCTGGATGTTTTTGAATGGCCGTCCCAGAAGGACCAACCGTCAAAACTGCTACTCTGATGTTTATTAACACAGTTTTTTGTGTTTATTTTTATTTATTTACTTTATTTTTTTTGCAAAACTTTTCAGCCAGAAGGGGGCAGGAGTAAGTGTGACTTGGTGGTGCCTTTATTATGGGCACAGAAAGCTAATGAAGCCTATGATGTCATTATCATAATGACAGATCATCGTAACCCAAGTGCCTCTGCAGACCTAGCTACAAACTTTCGACAGTATCGCAGCAGCATGAAACTGCCTCAGGCAAAGTGAGTTGATCTCTAACTGTAGCAGCTAAAGATGCGATGTCCAGTAGGAATACATATCTTTAAAGGTGTTACTGGCTTGTGGTATAAGAATGATTTTTTTTCTAGACTGGCATTAAAAAGTTTCAAATGCTTAAATAGTAGAAATGTGAGAAAATATCAAACACATGCCTGCTTAACGTAATTCCCATCTGACTAATATCAAAAGTCTTACAGAATGAACATCAGTCTTATTGTTACACAGCGGTTGATATATGTGTAGGCACACACGTACAGAAATCTCAACATCATTGTCTAATTGAATTTTGACAAACGTTAAGGGTTGTTGCTGAAAGTTTGATAATTTATTCTTTGTGCAGGCTGGTTGTCTGCAGTGCAACTGCAAATCATATACAGTTTGCTGACGGCAATGATGCAGGGATGCTTGATATAGCAGGTTTTGACGAGAGAGTCCCAGACATCATTCATAAATTTGTGACAGGAGTGCTTTAATTAATGCTTTGATGTGCTTTGGGACTCCCCGTTCTATGGCTTGCATGAAAGGGTGAAAGATAATTAGTGCAAAGACCTCTGCGAATATGTTAGTGCATTGGTATGTGTGTGTGCATGCATGCTCTTGATGATTGAAGAAAAAGAGTTGTAGTTTGTGGCATCAGTTTCATGTGACTGCATTCAAGATTAGAAATATTCCTACATGCGTAACTGTAGAACAAGGTGACTTACTGACTTATTCTAATTCTTTGTGTTTAAAAGCCCTCAACCACTTTTACCCACAAATAAATGCTTTATATTTTCACACTTGTGCAATCACTAGACTGCAGATTTGAACACGTGTTCTGATGAGATTTTTGTTCCATATGTGGCACTATCTACATAAACTCCTAATTGCTATTTATCAAATGAAAATATTTTGGTTAATTTGCATTGTAAATGTTTGCATTGGATGGGTTGTAGTCTTACTGGGACAAACAGTATGACATTGACATTTTGACACGCCTGCCTCATGATGGTCTGTGCACATACGCTTTATCTTCAAACAATATTTGTATTTATGTTCTCCGTGTCTTAGATGTGCGGTAAAACAAAGGGGATGGATTTATTTTTTTCTAGTCAGCTTATGAGTCAGCAGTAGTTTAATTGCCCTGTCCAACGCAGTGCAGGGCTTACATAATAAACTGTAGTATCATTGGGTTCCTGTTTGAACAGAGACCCAAAAACCCACTTCTGATGTCCTGCCAGGCACCTCACCTTATAGGGAACAGTACTAGGACTGGTTGGCCTGGTGTCAGTATAACATGACTGGGTGGGAATGAAACCTGTGTTGCGACAGCAGTCCCACGTGTGGCAGCACGTAAACTTGTCTAAGCAGCACCGTCCTGATATGGTCTTGGTTTGCTACTGAATGTTAAGGAAGAAAAACACTTCTGGTGATTTTTACAAATGTACATGGTTGCTGCCATACTTTTTTTTTTAAACTCCAGCCTCCCTTGATTAACCTCTTTCTTTTTATGTTAGCATTTCTTTGCAAAGAGCGGAGGCATAGCACTTCATGACCTTTGGCCCTATTAGTGTTTTGATGCTCAAATGGTCTCCAGAGGAAGTACAGCCTAAAAATATTACCTCCCTTACCTAATGGAAAGTCGTTGCTTCTTGATCTTTGGCTTATCGACATCTCAGTTTAGATCTGCTCATTCCTTGTTTTTAAGGAGCTGTAGGCTATTCAGTGCACTTTCTGCTGTAATCAGATTTTGTTTTATTAATTTTATCTTGGAAAAGTTAAAGCCATCTTGGACTCATTCCTATTCATTTAACCAGAATTTCGTTGGCTTACTTTGCCTTTTTTTTTCCTCCCCTGCATGCGCGCGCACACACACACACACATTCCTGGCTTGTGGTTTTTTTTCTTCACATTAATTAGACGATTTCTAGGAAGATTTCCCCCTTTTCCATACAGGCCCTTCCTTGTCCCACCATCACCACTTCCAACACACACACACATATATATATATACCAATATATATGCATATTTTTCCTCTTCATGCATATTTGTACTTTTGGTAAAAGACTGTTTTCTTTCCCAAACTATGTTTTGACCATGTTACAGTGTTACGTGTGCCTGTGGCATTGCAGCAATTGTTTTTGGCTTTTTTTTGTTCTCCAGGTTCCTCCCTTGGTTCAAGGTGCAAAGTTTAGAGGTTGTCCAGACCACATGACAAACTTTTTTGTTCTTTCATATGGCCATGTCAGCAGTGTTGTTACTTTGACAGGATTATGGTGTTGCTTTAAATTTTGCTTTGGCTGTGGAAGAGGTGGGGTTTTTTTAATTGTATATATGTACATGTCATGAAGCCAGCTTGGATTTTGAAGCTGTCAGTTGCAATTCAAGTTAGGATGCATACCACCTCTGTAGTTACCGTAAAGGACCTGTCAACTTTCACCAAGAGGCAATGTTTATTTGCTGTGAGTCTTTCAAAGATGTCTTGAGAACAGATCTGGCAGATATATTGGAAGGTGTTGCATTCTCATGTCAGTTACTCAGTACTTTTACAAGGCTTTACATATTTACACTGTGTGCAATAAAAATGGAATTCATGTATTGTTAGGTAATTAGTTGTTCAGGGTAGCCATGTATTTAGGACAGATCATAACAAAAAGCCAAGAGAAAACAATATGCTTCTGGCATACTTCCTAAATCCCTCCTGTATCATTGAGCGTCAGAACAATAAATCCGTACATTTATCTGGTGCATGCATGGACAAAAATTGTTGTGGATTTTGAGTGGGCTTTTTTTTTGGGTAAATTTGTTCCTATATAACTTTGGTCAATGTTTTATTTGTATATTTTAAATTGTTACACCCTACCCATTTTTTAATGCTAAGATCATTTACTATTCAGGCCAGACCACATGAATTTTGCTTGAGGCGTCCTCCTTAGCTGGAATTGACTAGATCAGTAGATGTTATGTGTCTATGTGATGGCGGTAATTCGCTATTTACTGAATGAAGAAATGACTCCACAGGCAGTTGTGGCCAGCTATCTTCATCACTGAAAGTAAAAGATATTGTTTTGTTTTGTTTCAGAACCCAAAGCTATTCAGATTTATGCTCAGAGTGCCTTTGAAACTTAGTGCTGTATGTTATCAGAAAAGGATATAGGTCTTTTGTGTTTGTTACATATGACAGTGGTAAAATGAAAACCAAAAATAACAATGCTTTGACAACAAGAAATGTAGAATTAGTAATACATGTAACTATAAGGTTTCCTCAATTTTTAATATGTAAATCTTACTTAGAAAACGGTTGCTTATACATGGAAAGCAAAAAATGTCTGTAGCAGCTTGAGCCTGACACCAATCAATTTTCAACCCAACCCCCCCCCCACCCTAAATGGGCAGCCACACTGTCTAATGTGAACAGTGGACAGTGATTTTCAGTCCTGAGTGCATGCTGTACCTGTCCGTCTCGGACACGATCCTTCTACAGGCTAGCCCGCAGCTCTAACCACAGAGCTATAAAGGTCCCACTTGCAAGACATCGTCTGCTGCACAGCTATTTACTTCCGTCTCCCTAGTGGAGAGTTTTTTAATTTCATGCTGCCAGTTTTGATTATATGATTAATCAGAAGTTTCTAACTCTTCATTAGTTTGATGACAATGTTTGAGTGGTTTACAGTTTAAACATGGAAGGTCTTGCCACATTGTCTTTGAAAACAAAAATGTACCATTGCTTATCTTATAACTTGTTTGGTCTGCAAATTTGTGAAGAAAAACATTTTTGATAACAAGCAAATTAGTCAAGACATCATTGTAAAACAAGCAGTTTTGCTGGACAGTAGCAGATTTTGGAGAGTTGCATCTAAACTTAGTTATTTTTTTGCATGAGAATTTTATCAATTTTCTGCTTTTCATTTGTAAAAGTTCAAAGTGTTGCTTTGTGATGTAGAGCACTGTTACTTTTGTTCAGTGAACAAAATATGTAGATCATCTGTCTTTAAATTCTGAGGTCGGTGGTGGGTTTTTCTGGAAGTCTGATGTGATCACAAAGGATTCATGTTTCTGTGAAGGTGGTTTGGAAGGCAGTTTGTGATTGAAGTCCCAATGTTTTTATTGGCTTTTTCTTTGCCATCATTGTTGATGCTGCCTTTGTTCAGTTCTTCTACTGTGTGTATATGTTTAACCGCAGTTTTCATTCATGTGTTGCACTTGGATTTTGTCCTACTGTTTTAAATATTTTTTCCTGCTTTTCTGGTCCCCTGTTGTTTGCACAAGGTGTCCCCATTCTCATACATTTTTTTGTGGGGGGGGGGATGTACTTTGCTTTTAGTTCACTGTGTTAATGCAAACTGTTACATATAATTAGCACTAATTTATACAGCAGTGTTTGTTTGAGCATGTAATCTTTTATCTGAAGTCAATTTATTGGAGCCTACCTGCTCTGTGGTTTGGATATGACCTTACTGCCTAATATTTATTCACTTCCCTCTCGCAGAGAATTCTGTTGATTAGTTAAGAGAGTACTGCAGTCCTAGTCATTCTTGTGCTGTTTCATATTTTGTTGTCTTCCAATTTTTACACTTTCACTACTAGATCTCATGTATGCCCACAACTGGAAAAACTCTGGTTGTCTCCTCCAAGAAGTCGTGTTAGTGCACTGGGGTCAAGTTATTTTCTATATACTCCTGTCAGTTGTAGTATTAGTTAACTATAAGATCGGCAACAATTGTCAGTCCCCATTTATGATTTTTTTTCTTTTAAATCCTTGCGAAAGAATTACCCATCATGTTCATTTTTTTAATTCTTACTCGTGACAGTCTGTTATACCTCATGCAGTCATCATTTGCCTCTTTATATGGAGAACAAAACATTCTGAGTACTGTTTGCGCATTGCTATAATGTGTTGATAACGCATGAGTCTGCTGTCCATTCCAAATTGTTTTTGTTCCTCTTTTGATTCCGCCATTTTGGTGCATGATCTAATTTCTCAGCAGATGGAGGGCTCATCCCTGTGCCTAAGTGAAGTGTTCCCGCATGTTATTGATCTGGTCTTGCAAAACCCATGAAAGCTTTTTATATTCTTATTTGGAGACCTAATCTTTGTGCAAGTCCAGGTACACAAAGGTGCATTACCCATTAAGAGTCTTTAAAGATTTTTGTTGTGCAGATCAGTTTTTTCAATGCTTTTCATATATCTAGTATTGTTTTCCCATTTTCAATCTTGGCGAGTCCTAAAATTTCTTGCTTTGCGTAGCATACACTGCTTGACTTGAATTTTATTTTTGGTGAATTCTTTGCGACTACATTTGGGATTTAAAAAAAGACCCCACTTCTTATGGTTGTGTAATGCTACGCATGTCACTGTGAATGGCTGTGCATACATTCATGGCCGTGTGAACCTGCACAATTTGCCTTTGCAAATATGGGGTACAAATGCCCTCTGCCTGCCAATAAAGTTTTAGAAAAAAGGAGAGTTTTTAATCGTGAATGTTTTGTGGCAGAACAACTTTCATTTATAGATTATTTACACATCCTATAGAGGTTTCACTCCACTGTGTTGTTTAAAATTTGCATTGTACATATATCAAATATTACTTGCCCATTTTTCAACTCCCTTTTTACCATAACCTCATTGCTACAATGCTTAATACATCCCCCTGCGTCCCCAAAATCAACTCTCTTCCCCACTCCCGATTTAGCTAGCATGCTATTGACTAGTAATAAAAATCTTCAAGATAAAATTGTAGAATTCATATAAAGTTTGTAAAAAGTAATGCACCAAAAGTGGAGATACCAAGTTTTAGACAACTCATTAGAAGTCAAAATTGTGTAGCACTTTCAATTAATGCCCAATATCCATGGATTCTCTTGTTGTCTTTGAACTTCACTACAGCTGTCCAATTACATTACTGCCTCAGTTATATCAAGTGCCCAGTTTTTCTGTATTTATTATTATGATGGATAAGTAGTACATTACAAAATGACTAAAAAGATCAACTCAAATTTCGCATACCTTAGAGGAAAGGAGAAAAAGGTAGATTTTGACGTAACTCACAAAAAATAAACTCAGACTTTGTTAAGAGCCATGGAGAAAAATACCACAAAATCAGACTAAAACTGTTCTACAAGCCACTGGATTATGTCAGAAGTTGCACATATCGTGAACATTGTTGGTCATTCTGGCAGCAATAACAACCCCGAACCCCTCTCAGCTATAAACCTTATGCATAATGACTATGTAAACTACAAACAGAAGCCACATCACAGAGCCACCGAATTTCTAATGATCGTCATGTTACAATTCATGGTCTGCTCGATTGGAACCGGGAGCCAGCAATTAAGCTGGCAATTGCCTCTCAAGGATCACCGACCACCACCTTACCTGCACCTCAAATCTTTTGCTCTCCACACAATCATTCACACTACTTCCCATGCCATCAGAAGATTAAAAATTTTAATGCCATTCTTTATTCGAAAAGGATAAAATATTCTTAGCATGACATTGCTGTTAGCCTCATTCAAAACCAATCGTGTAAGGAAATATGCCTTGACCACATTCAGTTTCATACCACACCTCAAACGGTTGCAGCTCGAGATTATGCAACGTGAACATTAAGTCAATGAACAGTATTTGGAAATTATTTTATCAGATGTATTTCAGTTCAAATAAAGCATTTTAGGCTCCACCACGCAGACGCAGAACCAGATGAAGGGTGGATTCTTTTTGGATGTTGTAATCTGACAGGGTGCGTCCATCTTCCAGCTGCTTGCCAGCAAAAATCAAACGCTGCTGGTCTGGTGGGATGCCCTCCTTGTCTTGGATCTTGGCTTTGACATTCTCAATTGTGTCCGAGGGCTCCACTTCGAGGGTGATGGTCTTTCCCGTCAAGGTCTTCACGAAAATCTGCATGCCACCTCGCAGACGCAGAACCAGATGAAGGGTGGATTCTTTTTGGATGTTGTAATCTGACAGGGTGCGTCCATCTTCCAGCTGCTTGCCAGCAAAAATCAAACGCTGCTGGTCTGGTGGGATGCCCTCCTTGTCTTGGATCTTGGCTTTGACGTTCTCAATTGTGTCCGAGGGCTCTACTTCAAGGGTGATGGTCTTTCCCGTCAAAGTCTTCACGAAGATCTGCATGCCACCTCGTAGACGCAGGACCAGGTGAAGGGTGGACTCCTTCTGGATGTTGTAATCTGACAGGGTGCGTCCATCTTCTAGCTGCTTGCCAGCAAAAATCAAACGTTGCTGGTCTGGTGGGATGCCCTCCTTGTCTTGGATCTTGGCTTTGACATTGTCAATGGTGTCTGAGGGCTCTACTTCGAGGGTGATGGTCTTTCCTGTCAAGGTTTTCACGAAGATCTGCATGCCACCTCGTAGACGCAGGACCAGGTGAAGGGTGGACTCCTTCTGGATGTTGTAATCTGACAGTGTGCGCCCATCTTCTAGCTGTTTGCCAGCAAAAATCAAACGTTGCTGGTCTGGCGGGATGCCCTCCTTGTCTTGGATCTTGGCTTTGACATTGTCAATGGTGTCTGAGGGCTCTACTTCGAGGGTGATGGTCTTTCCCGTCAAAGTTTTCACGAAGATCTGCATGCCACCTCGTAAACGAAGAACCAGATGAAGGGTGGATTCTTTTTGGATGTTGTAATCTGACAGGGTGCGTCCGTCCTCTAGCTGCTTGCCAGCAAAAATCAAACGCTGCTGGTCTGGTGGGATGCCCTCTTTGTCTTGGATCTTGGCTTTGACATTGTCGATAGTGTCTGAGGGCTCTACCTCAAGGGTGATGGTCTTTCCCGTCAAGGTCTTCACGAAGATCTGCATGCCACCTCGTAGACGCAGGACCAGGTGAAGGGTGGACTCCTTCTGGATGTTGTAATCTGACAGGGTGCGTCCATCTTCTAGCTGCTTGCCAGCAAAAATCAAACGCTGCTGGTCTGGTGGGATGCCCTCCTTGTCTTGGATCTTGGCTTTGACATTGTCAATGGTGTCCGAGGGCTCTACTTCGAGGGTGATGGTCTTTCCCGTCAAAGTTTTCACGAAGATCTGCATGCCACCTCGTAGACGAAGAACCAGATGAAGGGTGGATTCTTTTTGGATGTTGTAATCTGACAGGGTGCGTCCGTCCTCTAGCTGCTTGCCAGCAAAAATCAACCGCTGCTGGTCTGGCGGGATGCCCTCCTTGTCTTGGATCTTGGCTTTGACATTGTCAATGGTGTCCGAGGGTTCTACTTCGAGGGTGATGGTCTTTCCCGTCAAAGTTTTCACGAAGATCTGCATGCCACCTCGTAGACGCAGGACCAGGTGAAGGGTGGACTCCTTCTGGATGTTGTAATCTGACAGGGTGCGCCCATCTTCTAGCTGTTTGCCAGCAAAAATCAAACGCTGCTGATCTGGTGGGATGCCCTCCTTGTCTTGGATCTTTGCTTTGACATTGTCAATGGTGTCTGAGGGCTCTACCTCGAGGGTGATGGTCTTTCCCGTCAAAGTCTTTACAAAGATCTGCATCTGAAAAGGACATGCACAGAAAAATAAAGAAATTGCAGGTTCATTATGCTTAGCAGGCAGTCTTCTGGACGGCATTCAGTACCTACTGCTGCCAGCTCTAAATTACTATGTTTATCTTTGCCTTCTGTTACTTAGTACAGATAGATGCATAAGGGCGGACAAATATTTACCTAGGCTGAAATCAAAATAAACAAAGGTGACCAATTTTATATAATTATACTCCAATAGTAAAGCAGTACTGGTTTACACTATACAAAAGCAGTCAACTTTATATCTGCTAGCTTACACATCATAGAGTAGATCTAGCATTTAAAATCAAATTCCTGAACATATGCAGCCCTACTGCACAGGGAAAAGTTGTAATCTGAAATATTTCTACAATTCTAGCTCGTGTACACACTTGACGAGAAGTAGGACTTCCTCCTTTAGTAGTCTAACTTTACGGCTTGAGCAGTCTTCCTGGCTCTTGGCTTTGAAATCCATCATAGTTATGAATTTTTAAATAACTCATTTTTGACGTAGCAATCTGCTTCTAACCTTACGAAATTTGCTATACGAATACTCGGATCAAGCTATCCAAAGCCGATTCAATATTAATTCATTGTGACCGCCATGTTGAAAAACCAGTTTGAACGGTCGAAACGGTCGCTTCTCTACAGTGACCCCTGAATCTCTCCCTGAAAACTTCGTTAGACTACAGTCTGTAGCATTCGTAAAAGAAAGATACAAAAAAAAAATATAGAAGCAAGACGGCAGTTTTTAGTTTATTCCAGTTTCCGACTATCGTTTTATCGCAAACCGTCCAAAGGTCCAAACTCAACTCTACCACTCTAGTCTACTGTACAAATATTTCATTCTTTCTTTGTCTCTGATTCAGCTCTCACAAACCCAAAATCGCGTCCTAAATAAAATATAGTCCTAGCAAGATTCTTAAAAAAAATGTCAAATTTCAGTAAACTTACCGTTTTCAAATTGTAGTTTTGTCCCTTGATACGTTAGCAATGGTGCAAAAGCGCAATCACCGTTAAGAGATCTCTGCATCCGCCAACGACACGTAGTCTTTTATACAATGTGTCACGTGGGCTGTTTCAGGTCACGTGATGCCACGAAGCGTCAGATCTAAAAATATCTATCCTTCATTGCGCCAGAGCACAGAGCAATAGAGGTCTTCGTTGTAGTGCAGCAAAATATTAAATGTGCACTTCACTGGCGGCGAACATTGTGCTTTTTTTAAGTTATATACAATTTCCTTTTATTTTGCGTGGACAGACTGTTCATATTCCTGAAAGGTTTAAGAAAAAAAAGTGCCTCGAACATTCTAGTCCATTGACGTCATGAACATGTAATCGAGCGAGGGTCTATTTTTAGTATCACCGCCGATACAGTAAACTACCAGGCAACTAGAATATTTGCATGGGCACTCCCGGCAGTTTGCCAGTTTCGACAATGTGGGCCGTTATACTGTATGACTGAACGGCTTACCATTATGTCGCATTATCTCATTAAATGAAATCGGGGTCGTGCCCAGTCAGGTCATATATATAGTGTCAGTGGTACAATTAGTTGAATTACTCAACTTACGTAAATATTATAATCAAATTATACTATCATCAAAGATTTTACAGTACATGTAAAATCTTTGGTATAATCATTGTGGTCCGAGTATTTAAATCACCAGTTATTAGTTTTACTTTAATTAGAAGCGTTTTTGATACAGATTTTGGTTTTAGGGATCGATCTGCTAGACCAGATATCTTGCTTGACCGATTTTCTGACTTGAAATAATATGATTTATGGGGTCCACAGCTTCCAAGTGGAAAGCATATTATATAAACCTAAACCAAATTATACCCTCGTACCACTTGTGGACTACTGATTAAGAATTGTTAGTATAATGTGACTGAGTCGGACTGAACCCTGTACTTGTTGCGTCCCAGTGTGGCACCACCTTAACTAAGCAACAGCGTTCTGATAGGCACAGGCGATATAATTTGCTGAAGGACATACCACCAAGGAAAAAAAGTCTACTGATGCCTGGAAATCAAGAACAGTAAATGTCCATAGCTCCTACAGTTTGAAACCACCCAAGAACGGGGTCACTCGATGTAAAAATTTGGCTCCCTCACCTTTATCCCTATAGTACATATAGTGATATACACGCTTAGCGTGTTAAAAGTACCACCACAAAATGAGACATCACTTGCAAGAAAAATGTGCTTTTCAGTGTGAGGTATACAGGTTTTGCCTTTGTTTTGAGGTCTTTGTAACTGTTATCATTGTGTATAGGTAGAAATACCTTTGAGAGTCCTATAATGCTTTCATAACCAAGGATAGAAACAGTGCTGGGAAGATTATGGCTCGCAATTAATTGACCGGAAGCAATTTTATGACCACAGCAGGAGTGTTGATAGCTCAGAGTAAAGAGTAGATTTTCATTTAACAGTTCATTACAAAGAGCAAGATTGTATTGTAGAAATGAAGAGTGTGAAAAGTGTGGTGGCAGCGGAAATATTTACAGATTGGTTGTCGTTGGTCATATCACAGAACTTCAAAGATTACTCATGTCAGCTGTTCGTCATATTGCCTTCCATTTGTGGATAGCTTCACAAAAGCTTGAACGCCAAGAATTTACTGCACTGGTGCAGTCTGTCGATACACGTACATTGTAGTACAAAACTTCCCTCTGAACTTGTGCAACTTCATTGGTGGCTATACACCACATGACAGCTATCACTAATTTGGTAGAACATTTCATTCAGTGGTCATAGTCCATAGTGTGAAATTCTCAATAGATGGAGGCACCTCTCAAAAATGACCCACTTTGTGTTTGGAGTAGGCCTGGCATCTATAAAGGATTATAGAAGTCACAAAGGAGATATTAAGTCTGCTTTCAGTTTATCTTACTGCGGTACCTGTTAAGTGACCCAAGCAACAGAGTGCAAGGTGCATACAACGTACAGTCTACAAGGGTGCAATCTGTATCTTTTATTGCTTTTAGGACAGAGAGGTGTGGTGCTATAAGAATTGTCCTATACATGCAGAAGATGAAACTTTTCTTTACTTCACATCTTGTCACACATCAAAATCTGGCAGTGTTGAGGGAGACATCTACATACTACATGTGTTCATAAAAGTCATCGTGAAGCTATGACTGACGTCTGATGGTGAGCATGAAGCAAAGGTGCTATAAATGCTATGGACTGCATATCAAGTGTATATGTTTAAGTTTTAACAAGTTCCATGTGAGACAATATGCCAGACCACTATCCACTGGCTGCTCACCTGAATCACTGACTCCAAGCGGCTGTTGGAAGCATTTATTACATGGGCACTCATTCCTAAGTAAAACTGTATGAGGTGAAAAACCAGGACAGACATATTTATGTAAAAATTTAATAAGCTTTGTATATAACTGCAACTTTATTTGCTGATTGGAAAAAAACCCCAGGTACTGTTTAAATAATTTGGTTGCAAGCGTGGGGGTCAAGCAAAGAGAATGTCAAGATAAAAATGCTGATGAAGATTTCTCTCTTCTTAAAATCTGTTTTCTTGTACATTTTGAAACTTCAAAACAACCATGTATAATAAGCTTCTTCCTTTATGCACCATAACCAGAAAACAGAAATATCTGCGTATTAAATGCCCCTCCACCTTTCTAACAAAAATTTGTTTGGAAGTAAAATCAACATAGCATCTCAAAAACATCTACACCAGCAGAAGTAAAAAAAAGTACGACCCAGAGAGAGAGAGAGAGAGAGAATTACTATTTGCATGCATTAATTTGGCTATCAGCCTTTTAAAAAGGGGATTGACAACAGGGTGTACATCTATAATATACGTATTTCCATACAACACACAGGCAAGGAAAGGTTTATTCTTATTCTCAGAAGTGGGTGGGGGGTGGTGGTTAACGTCCCACCGCAAACTATTTGCACATCAGGACGGTGTTGCTTAGACAGTTTACGTGCTGCCACGTGTGGGACTGCTGTTGCAACACAGGTCCCACCCAGTCACATTTTTTTATACTGCCACCAGGCCAACCTGTCCTAGTACTGTTCCCTATAGTGCCAGGCATCTGGCAGGGCAGCAACTAGATTGCCAATTTTTTAAGTCTTAGGTATGACTGGGCCAGGATGCGAACCACCAACCTCCTGCCTCGGAAGTGGACGGCTTAACCACTAGACCACCAAAGCAGTCATTAACCCCAGAAGGGGATGTAGAATTTAGAATGACATAAGTATTCAACAGAGAGAGAAAATTTTAATGTGTTGTACTCTAATTAACATGTGTGCAACATTATTTTTCTCTAACTGAAATATTTCTAAATGCATTATTATAAATATAAAACTGCAGGCAGATTCATCGTCTTCTTTAGGCTGACAGTTTGTTCAGGAACCAGTACAAAACATTGTGGAAAAGAGCAGGTTGGTCTAAATAGCAGGCATGTCCAGCATCTGGAATTTCTGCAATCTGGGATGCTGGCAGTGCTCTTAGGTCATCCCGACTCGAGAAACCAAGCCTGTCATCTCTGCTTCCATACACAATCAGCGTTGGCAGCTGACACAGAAGAAAGAACACAGTATTGAAGATGTGATGATTTTGTCACCATCACTAAGCTGCAGTCAATAGTGAATAACAATGCTGCTTTTCAAACCTCTTCCAGAACACACATTTTTGGAGTGAGAATGAATAAATCGGTACTGAAACAGTATATAGTTATAAGGACAAGTCCCATCTGTGTTTCTCTCACTGAGACTTAACTACCAATTAAAAAAAATGCTGAAGTAAACAGTATAGGCAATGTGAAGGGAGGTGATGGGGTGGGTGGAGGGGGGGTATATTTAATACATCTGGAATGTTGAATTAGCAACGAAAACCTTTCTTATAGTGTATATGGAAAAACATATACAAATAAAGAGCACACAAATCTAATTTTGTGTAAACATTTGGAGCATTGTGTAATCATTGAGAATCTCATTCCACACACACACACACATGCATTTGTGAATTACAAAAGATTTTTTTCAGTAGCTGGTTATAAGACATTTCTATTTAACTCTAAACCTCTAACCTTATAGGTTAGTCACCTGACTTTCTGGGTAATATTTTGTCCACTCTTTAGTCTGAACAGGAGCTACTGGTATGTAGGCCAAAGCTCGCTCAGTTGACTGTACGGGGTCCTGAAAAAGGTATGGAAGGGCAAAACCCCCACTCATAGAAGGGCTAATAATGACTGGTTTCACTTGAAGCATGCTGACCACAGCTGCAAGGAATTCCTCAGAAGATGCAGTGCCCAGAGACACATTCTTGCTTTTGCCATAGCCTAAAATGTCAACAATAAAAATTGCTTTAAAATTTATCATCTGTAATAAATCCAGATATAACATGTCCCTGAACTATTAACAATCACAGGTTCAGCTTATCCTGTGTATCTAATATTTTGTAGGTAAGCTTATCTTACACGTGTTACATGCATTTACACTGTCAAACACAGAGGACAGCTTGTGGCATCTAGTTCAGCCACTCTCTGTAGATATTAGATGTACTTTCTTGTCTGCTGATGGCAGGTTTTATCTGAAGTCTGTGTTGAGTCAGCAGCTACAGCTATCTCATGGCAAACAGCCTGTACTGTGAAAAGGTGCTAGATCCTGAACAGTTGTTTGAGGGCTGAAGATGAGATCTGAACCAAACTCCACACCCCTCAATGTCATGGTGAAAAAGCACTTTAAACTGTGCGACTTTTTTCTGAGAGCAATAGCAGTAGAATGGTGACAAAAAAATGCCACTTATGGGCTCTCCAAAAATGAGATGCTTGAATACTGTAACAAAAACAATAGGTTTATATGACAGAAGGTTTACTATCAGCTCTGGATGTGATAAAAACATACAAAAGCAGAGCAGTAAAGCTTAATATTATTAAGGTGTACATCACAAACGCAGTGACTTTTATTTCAGTTTTGACATGGTTTTATTTCACGGTGACCAGTGACTTCGACCTGACCTGGAAGGTCGATTGCCACTGCCCGGTATCCCCACAAGGCCAGGTTCTGCAGCACGTTAATGTTCACCCAGTTCTCAGAAGTGAATGAAGCCCCGTGAAGGAGGAGCACTGTCAACTTTGGCGAGACACCTGATGGTCCAGTCTGCTGGCTGTAGATGCTTACTTCCGTCTGAAATGCATGTATTTAAAGAGCAATAATCCTCCTAAAATGAGACCATCAAGTTTGCACCAAAGATATTACAGTGCTGTTACATATAATTTTGTAACATCTTTCCTTGACATGTTTATGCAGTATCATTAAAGATGTAATATGTACTGTAGCATGGTATCATGATGTGGCTTTTGAAATTGAAGATAATGATTTAACAAACTGCACTTACTGCTTTGCACTATGCATGTAATTAGTTTTTTTAAATATACAACAAAGTTTTGACAAAAGGTGAAGGTTACAATACGTGAATGTGCGCAAAAGCGTTTTACTGACTTATATACAGTCTAATCAAGTTTTGTCCATGTTCAGAGGCTCGCACTTTTTACACACCACGATCGTGGTCAAGAACATCATTAGACTGTCTTTCTAAACTGTAGTGACGGACCTGACAGTTTGACGGTGTACATGCACTCCAAATCTCTTCGACTCGTGACTCGAGCGTTTGCACACACGCCTGACCCAAAAATGAATATGCCGAGCCTGAACAAACCTACCTTGTTCGAAACTTTCAGAGTAATAACTTCCTGTTTGATGTTCACAGCAGCTATATCCACGGAAGAGGCCTTCGGGCACTCGGAAAGTCGAGTTACATCAATCAACTTGGCACTCATTTTACAAGCGGCTACAGCTCACGTCTGACACGAAGATCAAATGCACTCTTTTTACTCTAGCCGATAGATTATTGATGCAGATCTAGATAGGACTAAGCCTGTTAATTAAATGGTTGCTCGCTACATAGGGAAGCAAACAGGCGAGGGCTCAGTCATATGTCCAACGATGCAGGATTCTCTAAGTCATAAAATGCATCTAGCTCAACTGTTTGTGAACGACGGAGAATGATAACTTGAGTTCATAAAGCAGACCGCTTTTATTGTCGTATGCTTTATTTCTAATTACAATGTCTTCATTAGGTTCAGTGTGAGTTTAAAGGATGGTAGTCAAAATTATGTAAGACATGTCCCAATCTGTATTCTTTGAGGTACTACAAAACAAACGTTTTTGAGAGGCATCAAATCTAGTGTTTCGCACCCATCATCTGTTGCCGGAGGCCGCTTCGAGGACAGGGAGAGCACTCTACGACAGGTGGGAAAGTGTTACGGGTGAGCGAACACGGTACGCAGTCAGTCGCACCAAAAACACCGTCTTTCCACACCATCGCAGGTTTGGAAAAAAGAAAGGTGATAAAAAAGGAACCCTGCAGTCTTTTTACAGTTATAAGAGCTGTTGTGCGGTCTTATCCAGCTGGTCACTAAGGTATATGGACGATCCCGGAAAGAGATCTCTCCCAGTGATTTTTGAGCTTGAGTCATAAAACGAATGCCGGCGTGTGGTAGCGTGTGTTTGATGAAAGCGGATTGGTAAGCGCGCGTCTCTCAATCTCTGGGCTTGCAGGCAGCAAGCAGTCGCTGCAATAACATCAAGATGGCTCGATCCTCATGGACCACTCGAGAGGATAATGCGTTAGAGCTGCAGGCTATACGCGAACAGCTTGAGTCGGTGAGTACTCAATAATCATATAATGATCAACGGACGTGAATGGTACACAGTGCACTGTTCAGTGTTTATACCTCGGTGACGTTATTTTTCCAAGCTCTGACCCGAGATAACTTTGCCCCATGTCGTTCATGTTAGGCAGTCCACCGGACAGGCGGAACAGCAATAGTGATCATGGAAAAGATTGTATTTTGTTGTAAAACGCTCCGTAAGCGTTCTTTGGCCGTAAGCGTTCTTTCGCCGTCAGCTAGAATATAGTCATACTGTAAGTATTCCAGTGTCGAATACACAGGTAACCACCACCCCGTATGAATTATTCACATTTATTTATAATCTGCATTTTATTTCAAATCTGACACTGGGTTGTGGATAACACCCCGAGAACCTACCTTGCTGGAGAAAACGACAAGGAGATGAGAAACTATACTGCCTTTCCTTTAGCTGTTGTTTTGACTCTCATGCAAACCTGCCTGTTAGTGTTATTTCATTCTGCTAAGGCAGCTGCTAGAGCATGGGAACAAAGCGATTCAGGTGCATTTTACCACAGTAGACACAGTTATAATAATAATGTAATAAGATCTGTGTCCTGAGTTGTTCACCGAAAGCTAGTAAATAGCAAGAAGTTTAAAAATCGTTATTGTGATAAATGCATGTAATATTGTTTAGGATTGGAGTGTGCTTTTGCTGTGAAAACTATATGTCACAGTACCTTTAACTTGTTGGAGAAAAGAAATGTAACTAGATAATCTTTCAACAACAACAACAACAACAACAACAACAAAATACTGGGATTTTGCCGAACAGTTGAGGTGATCATAAGTACTAAAGTCGGCAGAGATTGTGTAGTGCAGTTTTACTAAACTGAATATTTGTAATTTTTTATGTTCATGTTACCAAATTATCACAGGTGGTGCTTAATTTCAGTAAGCCAAATATTACAGAAGACTGTAATCAGCATTAATTTCAGTTCATTTTTTAGGTAATGGTTTTAGAGGTTGTCCTCTCTAGAACTGTGCATTTGGTGGATGAGAGGAGGGTTCAGGTTTGGTTATTTTAGATGGAAATGGCTTCTATTTCACAGTTATTTTGCAACTTGGGGTGGGAGACAAGGTCTTATTATTAATCTACCCACTGCACACTGACACACTTAGTAAACTGATAGCTGTGGTAAAGCGGCCAGTGCAGAGAAGTAACTAGTAACTAGTTTCATGTTTCATGACTCCAACCAACGGAGTCTGCACAAAGTTTAACTCAAGAAGATAATCTTTGGCAACTGCTAGATTCAAACAAGAAGCCAACACCATGCCACCTCAGTCTAGAACACTACAGTCACAAGAACCCTCCCCCACATCCCCTTGATCACCTCCTCCCACTGGCAAATCACCACACAGTGGAAGCACTTTCCCTCTAAAATCAGTAGAATTTAACCAGCAACCTGCAATATGAGAGTCTATGGTCTACTGAGTTATTGCCCCCCACCGAGTCAACACCCTCATTAGGGGAGTCTAGAGCCCCAGGATAATTACAGTGATGGGTGAAGTAGACCTCAAAGTTTCATTGATATTTAGGTGCCTGTATTTAAAGTTGAGCTTTATAAAGCAATAAGCTTACTAACACAACAGGTAATGCAGGGACTGTCATATATCCATGTATGTTTTATACTTGTATGCCTATCATTTACAGTATACCCAATACAGTGCATGGTGTAGACATATTATAGCACATTTTGAATGTCTTTTCTTTTTTTCTACAGAATTTCAAGCCAATATTTGATAAGGTGAGTGCGATATTAAGTAAAACATCTACATCAGTACATGTGTTTTAAGAACCTCATGCTAGGTATGGAGTAATTTTACATCTAACATCAGTGTGCAGTGAACCTCTTAAAAATATGGCTTGTATTTTTGATGGATGGCTGGTCATTAAATTTGACCAGGGGGTGGGTTGATGCAGGTCTGATCGTATTGTTACAGAACTAGCAAATAAATAAAGCCTGCGTGTGTTCACTTAAATGCAACATTCCTATGCTCCCTTCCTCCTCCGCAGCACACAAAAATGTGTTGACAAAAGCACTTAAGCACTTAGGCAGTTAGGGTAAACACGAGTGTTGAATACATATCTAGTGTTGGCTGTGTGGGGAGTGTTGGCTAGTGTTGGCTGTGTGGGAGAGAACTGTTGAGTCACCAGTACACTTGTACCAGGTCATCAAGTGTGGTGATTTTTAGGTTCGAGGATTAAAAACTGGTTTTGTGAGCCAGCTTTGCAGGACAGTCGGCATGCAAACACAACAACTGAATGGGTTGGGTAGGGCACACACTGTCTCACTGAGTTAACCAGTGTTGGCGGTGAGCATGCATTATTCCGTGCCTTCCTAAGCCATGATAAATGTTTCAAAAAATGATTTTATTCCATAGAAATATGTGGCTATGTGTGTTGGGATGAGTGGGTTTAAACATATGCATGCAGATATCACACTCATAAATGTAGGGCTGGGAGAATGTCAAGAGGGAAGTTAATTACTACTTATTGTCATACGGAGGTTGGCCTGACATTTGCAACTGTTTCTTTTACTGGACTACTGGTGTTTTTTCAATGTACTGTGTTTCACCAATGGGGTGGTAGTTTAGGAAGCTTTCATAATACATGTATTTTAGCACCATTCTAAACCAACTTGATATGAATATGCTCCATACATATTTATTCATAGTTTCTTTTTAATTGATATGTGATAAGGAGAATTGTTTTGATCATGTTATTGTACAAATACCAAGAACAGACATCTGAACAGATGTGGAGAAAATCCATCTATGCATCCCTGAGATGTACTTTTTTCCTCCCTCTTTTTTACCCCCCCCCCAAAAAAAAAGAGGGGGCAGGGGGCTTCATTTCTTGTCAAAGGGATTCTCAGAATTTCTTATAAATAAGTGATGGCCAAGGACTTGCCATTTTGAGAACCTGGGGAACCCCTAGTTTAGTATGTGAACAGGGAAGTCCTTTGTTAAACACCAATGTGTTCTATTACGCAAGCACTGTGTGAGTGCCACAGCCACCACCACCACTACCACCACCACCCACCTACCACCACCACCACTGTTGCCTGGTATCCCTCTTGGGGCGTAGGCTGCCTATGAGAGTTCTCCAGGCATCTTGGCCCTGAGCCAATCTGCATAGCTGTGCCCAGCTTGCTATTATATGAAGACTGATGATGTTCTACAATGGGTTCACTGATATGTTCCATTGTATCAACATTATCATCTTAGATCACTAGTCAAATGATCAAGAAAAAGTTGATGCTGTAAGGAGACCTACCAAATGTAACACAAGTGTTACTTGTTGGCAATGCTGGGTGTGCAAGTTTTATGTTCTTTGTCATAGTTTGTATTTGGGTATGAAGGGGTGAAAGACTTTTTAAAAAGTCATATAGCAGCAGTGTATTTGCTGAATTGCAATCCTTATGACATTTGGTGCGAGCTGTGATTTCTGACTATTCAAGGAAATAGTGCATGTAAACACATGGGGTTAAAAGGCAATGCTTAAACTTAAAATTTCAGGATTGTTTTCTTGTCTGCAGTGGTGTTTCTGGTTCTTTAAAAAAAAATTGCAAAATTCAGGTGGAAAAGATAGATGTTTCATTGTGTTTCTTCTTAAAGGATTAAGACGGAAACAAATTGCAGTTCTGCTATGTATGTTTGGTGGGCTGATGCCTTCACATCAGTTATTTATACAGTTCTATATTGAGTTTTTTGCAAGGCACAATCCTAAGTTCTGGTAGAATTTAAAAATAAGATAAGCAATAGACTCAAAAAGTCTCATACACATATACAGTCAGAACAAGCAACATGTCTCATCAGCCTTTTCTACCAGCAAATATGACCTTTGTAACCCGACTGTGCAAGGGGAAGATGCACTGCTTCATAGGTAATACACAGGAAGGGGAAGGAAAAGGGAGAAACTATGGCATCCTGTGATGTTATGGTTGGTTTATGATGCATAAAGCTGACTTTTATGCTTCTACACTGTAAAAACATGGAGGCATTTGCACAGAACTGGTTTTTATATCCTGTGACTTTGCTGTTCTATGCATCTGTTATACTAGATTTTAAAACATACAATATTTATTTTGTTCTTTTTAAGATAAAATACACTGCTACTTGTTTGTCTGAAACATGTCTTTATAGGGCAGTGAAGCACTTTTCCTTAGAGTTGTGGGTCATGGGTTCAGATATTTGTCTGGGTGATGTGTAGTGGCACATATTTACAAGGCTAGCTGCTGGCCCTGATGCAGCCTTAGTTGGTAATTTGGTAACTCTGTACACTGCCAAAGATACCATATGACTAAAACATTGATACAGGAAAATATTACATTGGTAGCCTGGTTTACATTCAAGACTAATTTTATCATAAATATATTAAACTGCCTGTTAATAACCTTAGCACGAAACATTCCTGTAAATGAAAACTAATCAACTGATATATGGTAAATAAAAAGGGATATTAACAGGCTATATTGCACTCCATTTGTGTTGTTAAAATGTCTCAATACCTGAAAGGCTCCAGTCTAAGTTTCAAGTAAAACTGATTGTTGAGGTTTCCTGCAAGTATTATAGTATTATATAAGTATTATATAAGTTTTATAGAAGAAAAAAAGGAAAGAAAATGGTCATAAGTTACAAGGCAGAGCGTAAATATAAAGACCTGAAAGAAACAGGAATGCACTTACATCAACAGCATTTGGTTTGTCCACCATGGAAATGTAAGCCCAAAGAAGGATGAGTTAAGAAAGAAACCTCTCAAAAAGAATATTGCCTTCGGACTACAATATTGTGAGATGCTACAGAAACTGGAATCTTATGTTCCATCACTTTTTCTTAAATATGTGGCAGCATACTTTATGAGAGGCAGGAAGGTAATAAAACAAACTTACAGTGGACTGAAAGACTAAATTCTGTTCTGTATGGCATGCAGTAATGAAGCCATATAAAATAAAGTGTTTAATGCTTCTGGTTTGGATACAGAAAGTTTTCAAGTCAGAAACTTTGATAGAATGTGTGTGCAATCATTTAAAACTAAAGACAACAATTCATTCTTGTAGTTTTGGTAAAATAAATTTCGAAAACAGAGGTGATAGCAGGTTGTGCAGATTCAAAAAGTCAAACACGTTTTCAGCATGACAGCAGGGGACTCCCACTGGTTGACCTTCGCGCTGAGCTGGAAGATGAAGGGCTTCTGTCCTTTATGCCACGGACACGCATGGATGAACTTCTGGAAAAAGCGAACACCGACGGTGACCAGTTCATTACGTACAAAGAGTTTTCTCAGATGGTTAGTAAGTTAGAACATCTGTAGAACAACTGATTGTTGTCTTCATTTTCTGTGGATGTGGGAGAGGGAAAGCTCATCAGACATATTTTTGATGTGTTGTCAATCATCAATCATCTTTCGCACCCAACCCACCGATGCACAGAAATGTTACATATCTGATGTATGTTCATGTTCTCTCTGTCTCTCTCGCTCGCTGTCTCTGTTTCTCTTACACGCACTCACACGCACACACATACACATGTACACTCCTTTGCGTGAGAGCATTTTCCTTTTGTCAAAAAAAGTTTAATATTTTCAGATGACCAGAGATTTGACTGCGGCCGAACGGAGCAGGTTTCAGTCAGTCATCAGGGCAGCTATTAAAGACATTGTGCCTCTGAGAATGCGAGAAGACTTTCTTGCCAACTACACCTGTTGTCCACCACCTCTCTTCATTCCATTTGTCAGCATTGCAGAGGTAAAATTTGTGACTTCTTGTGGGCTGTTTACGTGAGCTTAACCTGCTGAACCTGACTAATGATGTCATGTTTGGTCTTGTCAGGGACTCAAAGTGAAGGGGAAGATCTGTCATATTGTATTGAAATCAACTAGTTGATTTGATTGGTTACAGCTGGTCAGTATATGACTCTGGCACATGGTGCAGGGAGCCTACTGCTTTTATTTCTACAATTGCTGTCTCTACTGTTGTAGCTAATATTTTCAAGCTTTACACGCCATAATCTGTGCTGCCATACCCCTGCCTTTGGCAGTGATTTTGTCTTCAGTAACAAATCTTTCCGATCTTTTGTCTAATGAAATTTGGTGTTAATAAACATAACCCAGTGTGATGGCAGTTTGTAGTATTTATTGACAGAATGCATTGAGCATTGTTCATAAAAGGTTAGCACTAAGATAATTATGCACAAGGAAGTAGAAATTGTATTTGTGTGATAATAATAATGTTCATTTAGGTTTTTTTTCAGAGAGGTAGTGTTGGGTGTGTGTGTGTGTGTGAGTGAGAGAGAGAGAGAAACGAAACGAAAAATGTTGTCTCTGGCCACATGGCCTTTACAATGGGAGATGATCATGACACACTGTATTGACCAATAATTTCATACATAGAGGCAGATGATATGATGACTAACAAACATTTACATCCACAAAAGTTCTAATGTTGACTGTTGTCTGGCATTTCAATTGCATTCCCTTCATTTCGGTGCTAAAACTGTGGTAAAGATATCTGGCTACACTGATGGAGTTTCGAGGATCTTGAAACAGACTAGACAAGATAGAAAGCCTTTGTATCATGCATACAGCTTTCTAACTTACTGCATATTTCTGGTTTAAACTTTTTTTTCTATCATGATGGTTTTCGTATACATCATTCTTTTGTCTATATATGATAAAAGATTGGTCACAGAATGAATCTTTGGGAACTTACAGAGATGGCGCTTGGCCTTGGTCTTTGCAGATTTACAATCAGTCAAACCATTCATTTTTCACATTAGTGGTACATACTAGTCGTAGATGCTGGGACTTTAAACGTTCACTGACCGCCATGTCTTGGGGCAGCCCTATTATACAGATAGAAAGAATAAAATAGTCTACAGCTCTGCATCCAGACTGGGAGATATACGTGTAACGGCCAGACTAATCGTCATTGCATGCCCCGGTTTAGAATCAAAAGATCAAACACCGAACATAGCTCAAGCAACAGTTCACCATAATCATTTAGGCCACAATCCTGTGAGTGCCTAACAGTGTTTGAGGCTTCCTCTTGGTCTAAGGGGTCCGTTGGCTAATCGATATGCAGTGAGAGAGAGTGTTTGTGTGCATGTACATGCATATGTGAACATGCTCATACATATAGAGAAATAAATATGAGTGCTGCTTTTTGTTCAATCCGTTTCATATATAACCAATATATATATATATATATCAATCCATTCCTGATTAGCCATGAATTTTGAAGATTTATTTTCTCATTTTACACAGATAGTTGTGTTCATTATATACCTGGTGGAACTGCAAGATACAAATGACCCCGTGACAGCCACAAGTGGCATAGCCATGTACAGTCCTTTAGTGTACAAGCCATCCCGTCGATATGAAGCCTGGAGATTCCTGACTTATATGTTGATGCACCAAGGGTGAGAACTTACCAGATCTGAGTTGAGGCAAAAGTTATTATTAAAAGTTTAGAAGAGCGTACCAGATAGGTTAGTTACTGGAAATCAGTCAGGAACCTCTCTTCATGCCTGCCATTTTATCCTTGTCAGAGAAGTAAGCTGCACATTTTTTTAAAAAACTGTTCTTGAACTAAATTGTGTCACATGTCACCCTAGGCTATTACCTGTCACTCCTAGGTAAGCCTTTTAGCTCCTCCCTTTGTAAGCTAGCAGGGGGAAGATACGTCATCACCAGGCTGACCGCTCCACCCACAATCGACACCTGGGTGTACGGGCATTGGCCAGGTTAATCATTCTGCTCTCCCTAGTCTGGCTAGAACCGGTTTACTTGAGGGTAGTACGTCAGAACGCTTACTACATAAGGAGGTAAAAATGTTAGATCG
>SMGT01005983.1:7874-20424 GCA_004794575.1 Lanistes nyassanus
TTCACGTTCACTGTGCTCCGATGTGATTAAGTACGACGAACAGTCTCCGTGGTTATCTGACTTCACCTGACGGGGCTCCTTGTTTCTTCCCGTTCGGTCCATGGACGCGGACTTCCACATCACAATTAACCTTGATCGTGTCGGCGCCAGAGGTTCTCACCGTCGCGTGTCACGTGTCAGCTCTCCCGCCCTGGATGCCGCTTTCAATTTGCCAGGTACCCTGTCGACTGTGCCGTCCCCCCCTCCCCGTCGTCCCCCCCCCCGCTCTTCCAATAGTTAACTCGCTACAGTTAAGTTGGCGTTCGCTTCTAACTCTGCTACAGAAACTGCCAAGACGTGTCTGGGGATCAGAGCAGAGCTTTACATGCGTGAAAGAAGCGAGCGATGGTAGATTGTGACATAAGAGCTCAAAGAAAAAAAATCCTGTTTTTGGAGGTTTTTTGAAGGACAGACTTGCTTTGCGAGTTTTGCTGTGGCGAACTGTGGGCGAACTTCCTTAACTGAAATCTAGACCCTTATTATACATTCAAACAGTCAAAAAAAATCGCAGGACTTGAATAATCCACAGCCTGGTACACCTTATCGATCCGTTCGCTTGATTGGCTGTAGCATTTGAGAGCTCTCTTTTACATAAAAATGACTTACTTTTAATACATAAAAAAGGAGTGCATTCTTAGATTTAATGAGAAAATACCGGAGCTTTGGACACACCGAAAACAAGATTTAAAAGAATGTTTCCAGATATAGCGCAGCTACAGTTTTTGAGGACACCGAAAGCGACCGCATGTAAAAAACAATGTTTGAACTAATTTAACAAATTGCGCTGTTTGCGTGGCTGTTCTTACGGTTCGGGTCAGTTTGCTAAACCTTATGTCGTTAGCAGGCGACAGTGTACTGGGGCGATATCTACGTATCCGCCTTTGCCCAGTAGTGTGATCGTGATAGGTGATCATGGCTTTGCCCAGTAGTGTGATCGTGATAGGTGATCGCGGCTTTGCCCAGTAGCGTGATCGTGATAGGTGATCGCGGCTTTGCCCAGAAGTGTGATCGTGATAGGTGATCACGGCTTTGACCGTGTAAGTCGCTTGTGTCTCACCCTGGAGGTTTGTGTGGTTTGGAACCAATCTTGTTATCGCCGATTTTGGTTGAAAGTTTGAGTAAGGAAAGGGACTGAGACTATGTTTGTCGTGAAACGATTGGTTTTTATGATTGTTGTTGCGCGCGCTCACGACAGAAAGAGAGAGAGAGAACTTTGGAGTCGTGTTAGTCTTGGCGTCAGGCTTTTTATTTTGTACCACATGTCCCCCTCAGCGAAGACTACGAAAAACATGTAAAAGTGAAAGTCCCTGATCGTGATGCAGAGATCCACCCCTACCCACCCCTTTCTGCTTCTGCCACCTTTCTGATTCCCAGCTCCATTTGGCGCAGAGACCGCGGCTAGAAGCACCGTACTCTTTTGACGGAAGCCATGGCTATGGTTGACACGTCGTGCTGTTGCTAAGCGACCAGTGATCCTGCGTACGGTTTCCTTTCACCTTTTCCCTTTTAAAAGTCTGCGCTGGTGGAGAAAGGTTATTTGCCGAGAGATCTTTGCTGTCAGATTGCAACATAGTTTACTTTTCTCGCTGGAACAGCAATCTACCCTTGATTGAGACTATTGCGGTGATTTAAAACGTCTGTAAAAGTTAAACTGTGACAGTGTTTTCGACTTGCTAAAGTCTTTTGCAAATATTTGCCCTGTGTGTTCGACTTTCTGCGGTGCACAGACTGCCAACAGGAACTCAGAAGTGTTTATACATTTTTCCTTTCTTTGTCAGATTAAGACTCTGCATGAAACAGCGGCATTTCAAACACTCTTTCGTGACATTTGTCTTACGTAGACAACCTAAATCGCGAGGAACCGTTTCATTCACATTGACAATTAGTTCATTGGCTGCAGAGGCAAAACGTACGCAAGCTCGCTGAGTAAAAGGTCATTTAACACATTATGGGCAGGGACCCCTTCCCCCCCACCACACACACACACACATCCACACACACACACATGCATCTCAAAATAATCTTTTGACCCTAATTTGTTTTTGTAAAGTCTAACATGAGATGACATGTGCATTCGTCTTAAACTAATTTGCCATAGGATTAGAAACAAACAGCTGGAACAAATGTAAGGCAGGGAGAAAAGTGGAATACATGTAGCATTATCACGGCACCATAAGGGTGATGTAACATGATGCCTCTTCACTACACTGAAACGTTCACCAGTTTCCTCCAACACTCCATCAGTCTCATCTTTTCTTTTGGTCCATCAAAGTTTTATTCAGTGATAGTCCAAGTGGCGGGCCGGTTTACAACCTTAGTAACTCCCCATGTTCCTCAGACTATAACCCTTCATCAGTCTGGGTCCTTTCCTCTATCGATGTCTCTATCCAATTATCCAAGTAAAAGTAGCTGTCCTCTTGTGTTCTCTCCCCTTTCCCCACTAGAGTTTATATATCAGTGTTAAATGTCCACTGCTCACCTTTTCCAATCTGCACGTGTGGCTGTGGTGGACAACTGCATGCTTGGTGACCCTAGTGGACGATGCATGGTTTGGAGTTACGGCCCTTTTGTGCTGTGCGACTTAAAATGGTGTCTGACCTCTCAGTTATGTCTGGCCTGCTCAGTGTTAAGTTCAGGCTTAGATCTGTCTTGGATGGAATGTTCTCTTCTAAACTGTACTGTATGCCCCTTACATACCTGCTGCCTACTCCCTGGCACGCATATTGTTACATACAACTCCATCGATTTTATATTTGTCTGGAAAGGACTTTTTACCGATATTTAGGACAGTTTCCAGGTGAGGGTACAAGTGAAACTAACCACAGCACCAGGACTGCCTCTATTGGTGCCCCGATGATGTTCTGTCATACCTCACTGGCTGTTTTGATAGCGAATCTTTGTTTGTCCCTTTGTGTTTGTCTGTATTCCTAAATCTAACCCTAACCCCTCCTCAAAAGCTACCCCTAACTTGAACTCAGAATCGTGAACGTTGACAACAACAAAATAAAAGAAGAAAAAATAACCTCCATATGGAATCCAACCATCGATTCGCTAAAGGCGAGGCGATAACCTTGACCGTACAGCTATAAAGCACTTTCGTAAACGACAGTTGATGATTGGCTATGAAAGGCACGCCGAGGCAAGGGGCGCTATCCACGGGCTACGATTATTTTCATTTAGAGTAGTGCAGCTTGGGCAAGTTGTAAAACGTCACAGGTCACCCACATCTCCCAAAGTTACAGTGCAAACAGACATGAAACTGTTTGTTTTATAAACAAACAAACAAAAAACGTGGTCGGTCAAATCTGCAGAATGTGGAAGGAGCTATTCCCACTGGACGAGGAAGTCAGGACTACACAGGACAGCAGCTTTCGTTCCCCTTTGGTCTTGTGTTTTTACAGGTAGAAGTTGCGGGATTCAAGAACACAACTAAACCAGCTTCCCAAAAGTTCAGACCACAGATTCTTTACCGCTTCCTGTGCTTATGTATTCAGTCTCGATCATTTGATCTAGCTCAAAAAGTCTATTTACCTGACCTCCACTTCCGGCTGTGCGGAGAAGCCCCCCCCCCCCCCCCCCACCGAGAGAATTTCAACCATGGCGGTAGGAATTAATTTCGCCATCAGAGGAAAGCCTTAAATACTTCTTTATAGTTTGTCAAAGAAGGCTGCGAAAGAAACAGCGGAAGTCAATCTGAACGACTCCAGGGTGGGCTGCACGAACGTTCATAACTGCATTTCCGGTCATAACTCTAGTCGTAAGCCCCCGTTTGCATATAGCGTGCATGTTTACATCCAGACAGGATGCGGATCTAGGCTGCATCAGCTTCATATCGGCTTTGTCCTGCATGAAACGCCCTGCTTACCTGTAAGAGACCTGCTTACCTGAACAATTTACGACCAATTTTATGTACAGCAGAAGCACTTCGAGGTGTCGTGGATCCCTACCCAACCCTGGCCGCCTTCGCCATGACAGTGAAGTGTCGCAATGACAGTAGAACGTCACCGTGACAGACAGTGACAGGACACAGTGACGGGCGGAGAAGCACGTTGTTTTTAAGGTGGCAGAAGGATGAAGACTGGTCTCCCCCCCCCCCACGCCTGGCTGCCCTTTGACCTTTTGACAGCTTGCCGTGACAGGCTTTTGTCTGCCCCGTGCGGCCTTCTTTGAACTTCACGCACTTCCTGTGACGTTTCCGTCGATTGGCGTCGCGGTCCTGTCACTTCGCGCTCGGCCTCTCATCCGTAATCTCCCATAGTGGTCGACACAAGCGATCCTTCTTGTTGTACCGTGTTCAGGTGTCACAACACCGGGGCTTTTTTTCCAGCCCAACCTCGAAAGGTTATGGCACACGGGAAACCCAAAACGGCTGTGTAAACCTGTTTAGTAAACAGTCGTGTTGGGCAAACCGTTCGTGAAACTTCTCTGTAAAACCGTTCATGTGTTCGCGGGTCACACTGGCAAACAGTCCGGAAACAACCTTTGTCAGAAGAGTGTCACAACTCTGAAACTAGAGTGCGGTTTGACAAACAGGTTTTTGATAAAAACAATTCCAAAACGGGTCTGTTTTTCCTATTTTGCTATGTGACATACTCAAACATCTGTTCCGGCCGGGTCATACTAAACGGTCGTAAAGACCTCACCCAGATGCACTTGTTATTTTAATGTCGATGAAGAATTTCTTTACAGCAAACGTTTCCTTCTCTAGATTTTGCGAATGCATGTCTTTCAAAAGTAGGGTTTACGGTCTATATATTTCTGACTCAGATGTGTACACGTAACAGAGTAACGCTAGGCACACAGTTCAGGGGTAAAAATAATTTTTCCGAGCCAGATTAGGGGACAGACTCCCAGCTAATGGAATCGCTTGAGAGAGACTTAACATGCCACGAAGGATTCAGCCAGAATGCAATGCGGTACGTAAGTACAAAATGTACTGCTACGTTACTAGTACTAGTCATATTCGTACTACATAAGCACAAAATGTACTACTACTTTACTAGAACTATTCCCAGTACTATTTTAGTGTGCTACACAATACTGCTAGTACCTACTAAGTGGTACAGTAAAAGAGATTTAGTAGTTAGTACACAAGTACAATACAGTCAGTGAACTGTAGTGTGGTGTTTTGGGCAATGTGAACAAGTCGGGGCATGCACTGCTGTGAGTGGCTCAACTTCTGAAAAGTATCGGATTCTGTGCCAGCCTGACACATCTCAGAGCTCAGGTCCCTGAACCCGGCTGCTCGGTGCCTCCGTTCAATGGCTTTAGTCACACACCAGCTGTAATTTCTGTAACCAGGCTCGTCACCCGAAGACAATGGAGATACATCGGAGATCGGACTAAACTTCAAGTCATAAAGACACGATAGTGTGCAACATATGACCTCATCGTAATTTAATGCTTGGCTGGGAGAGTGTGCAAAGGTCCGCCATTGTTCTGGCGAAGATCGCGAAATGGTACACTACAATTTTCTGGCCAAAACGTGTGCGCCTTATGATCTGACGTGTGTGGGTAATTTGCATAAGCAACAGTTAGGTAGAGAATGCAGTGCTGCGCAGTAGAGGACGAGGGGGGTGGGGGTAGGTGGCAGAATGGTATTTTACTGCCTTACCGGTATTTTCCGGTATACCGGCTGTACAGGCAAGCAAGGTTTCTTCAAAGCAAAAACTTTGTCGACTGCATGTGTAACGCTGTGCGCATGTGTGGGTGTTTGCGGGCGTGTGCCTGCTTGGGCTTGTGTACGTGCAAGAGAGAGAGAGAGAGACGGAAATTAAAGTTAACTCCGAATAAACAAATTAAAATTTTGTGCAAGTCTTTACAAGTAGAACCCAGCGGCATCGGATCGGACATGTGACCTGCTTATATGATGACAAACACGACAAACAGCAACTTTTACTCTTATGCTCATGTTATTCTTGGTTTCTTAAAACCCATAGGCTGCTATAAACGAAATTTTCTCGATTGTTTCCCACTATTTCGAAATCAAGGCAAAGGTTTTTTCTTGATTCCGGATCTCGAGGAGCATGTAGAATTCAAAACGACACAACACAGTATACAACATGTATACATGGGAGATAATCAGTGAAGAGATTAAAGAAATCCCGATCGTCCGCTAGTATACCCGTCGTCCGTGGCACAAGAATCTCGGAGATTTTTTTATGTCTCTGAAAACGCCGTTTCGGCGAACTTGGAATAAGCTATTCGTTCCTTGGACGACAACTTAATTATTACCGAATAACGAGGAAAAAAATAAACTAGTCAGTTGTCGTGCATGGGAAAGTCAAGGAAATTATTCCTGTCATGGCGGACATTCTGGAATAAGTAAGTTATTCGGGTTTCTTGCACGCGAGGCCACAGCAACAAGAACCCGCTAATAGAGACTCAGGCTCTGCCACCACCAGTCCCTACAAGTCCCTACAAGTCCCTACAGCCAGCACACGACCCTTCCTCCACACCCCTTCCTTCCCCCTCCCCCTATAATGCGAAATCACCGAAAGGAAGAAGCACTTTCCCTCTAAAACATCCATCCGAGGACCCCGTCTGTCAATGCCAGGAGGATGCACCAGGTAGAGTGCACAGTCGATGTGGTGTTACTTTGGCAGGTGCAGAAGATCTGCAGGTGGCTTCGTGTTCTCTCGCAGCGGCTACTTTCAGTCTGTTGTTGTTTACACAATACGCCGCCGCTTATCAGCACACCCCTTCCTGTTTAGAATGACCAGCGCCCTCTTAGTCACCGGTACAGGTGTAGTGGGCTCGAAGCTATATCGGTGGGCGACAGGATGACGTAAATCTGTTCTGTTGAACTTTCTTTATAACCGCCACCTGTATTTGTGTACAAGTTCCCTTCAGTACTTCCTGCTCACCTTTGGCAAATGGCCACTGAGTGACCGATCGCAGTGCATGCGCTGTAGTCCGCCATTGGCTACGACCCTCGTCGTTTTCGAGAGGTTTCCTTGTTCCTCTTCCGTTTTTTTTATCACTGATGCAAATGGCTGGAAAATCATCAGAAACACGTTAGAAAGATGTATATCATTGATAATAGTGTTATATTATATGTGTCAGATTCAGCCAATTGATGTCCAAATTTATTACATTAATGTTTGTATGAATACTTGACATGCACCTTCAGTTTCACTAAAAGCGCGTTTTTGAGCTAGTACGGCATGCATCCAACAATACATAGCACAGCAGGATACGAGAACAAAAGAAATAAGATGCACATGTAAGGAAAAGTTCGCCCATCTTCCTTTATTGCCTCCAGCTACTGCCAGCTGGGTTGTCCTTAATGCTCATAAAACAGCCTCAAGTGTCACGGGAATGAAAAAAAAGGAGAGGACAGCGGGGAGGAGAGATTGAGAGCGAGGAGGGAGAGAGAGAAAGAGAAAGAGAGGTCAGCAGAAGAGAAGAAGATAACTTGAAGGCAGTTACTGGGCGACATTTGTGTGAGCACTCCACAGCTAATGTTTTATCAAAAGCCAACTTTCGACTTCGTTTCCTGCCCGCTTCTCTTCACAGGCGCCCAGGAACCAATCAAATTTCAAGAAACGCTTTACTCCGAAGGGTAGACCGGAAGCATGTCGGCTAAACTTGTGAAAGATGACCTGCACGCTTTGATCCCTACTGTTTGTCTGACGGCTTGATAACGAGGCCAGTGGCTGTACCCTGAGGCTAGTTCCACAGACGAGAGCACGTGACCAAGGGAGGGAACAGTAGACACTTGTGACTCCAAGGTTCCTGCTAGTGTCGTTCATCTTCCTCGAGTCATACATGAAACTTACCAACAGACGTTTTGTTTAGGCAAGGCGAACCAAGACCGCCAGGATGATTGTTCTACAGACCGGCTTATTGTTCCAGGGGGAAAATCCCGTCTAGCGGCAAGGGAGGAAGCGGTGCCTTCCACTCGTATATCACATCGACGTAAGACCTTGACCCTGGGCCGATGAGGCATCCACTGGCTTTCGTGGCATTGAAACTCGACGTCGAGACCGACCGGGGAACAGACACCCGACGAGTGGCTGAGTGTTTTTGCACTCGTCAGTCTGCCGATCGGTTCCAGTGATGCGTGAGGGCCAGCTCGCACTCCCCAACACCTCTCCCGGCTGTGATGGTTTCCTTGTGTCGTTATCAACCCTATCGTCTTGGGTAGAAATGCTCTACCCGACTGGCTGAAGGACCTAAGGGGTCACAGGCTTAATTTAACATGACCCCAAGAACGTACAGTGTCGCACAGCCCAGTCAAAGAGACTTTGCCCGTTTTACCAAACGGTAAGAAACAGGAGAAATGGAAGAGCAGTTGGAAAATTAGTGAGTCCAGGGCTCAGAACGCTGCTGTACTGCTACATGCACCTTTTTTGCTCGAGTGTTCTCTTGACACAAAGCTACAGTTAGCTAACGATTTGCTAACAGACGGTCTACTGCTTTCATCTTCCTCGACAGGAAGAGAAGGCGACATTTCCCACCGCTTTGATGAGTTCCTACAGGTGTGCTGCCTTAGAAATAGTCCATCCGTTGCGTAAGACAACAGTTTCCGAACCCAGATTTCCGTAGTTTATGTTGCTTGTCCCACTTTATCATCTCATTCTCTCTCGCCTCATCCCCCACCCCCAGCATCGATTTCTCTCTCTTTCAAACTAATTCCTTAAGTCAGGCTGGTAACACAAACATGTTATCAACAGGTTATCACCACAAATATAAGCCATGTCAGTTACTCATATGTCTGATCAAAACGTGTTACCTGCTACATTTGCTAAAAGTACCTTACGTAATGGATTCTTTCCAACCTTAACTCCAGTGCTTGAGTTTCCCATGCAGGCGTAAGATGGAAAGAAAATTTTCCATCTCGAAACTCTGTAAAAAATCTGTTTGCGTACATGCAGTATCGGGAAATTAACTACAGACACTCCACCTGGAACAGCAGTGATGTCTTAAAGCATGACAACTACTACCAATCTACCAATCGCCTTCACTACATGCACTTTGAAACTGATTTGAAATAATTTTGTTAATAACAAGGCAGATTGCTCTGAAGTTTCTATTAGTCACCTTCCTCTAGATAAAAAAAACCCAGATTCTCTTTATTCTTTGTACTTTCAACAGTAGTGGTTACCGCCCTTAGGCCTCGCGACAATGGATGCCGCTGCAGGGCTCAGGGGCCGGCCCCAGAACACCTACAGCCGTTCTTACTTTCATGTTAGTACATACGGGCGCTCTCGGCTCGATTGTTTCACATGCCTGGAATGTTTTTTCTGTCGCCAGGAGATCGGCTGCGGGAATCTAACCTCTTGGTGTGAGAAATGAAACGAGTGGCTGAAATGTCCAGGAAGTGCATGCTAAAATAATAATGTTAAAAACTCCACAACTAAAACCTTATAGCACGACGCGCATGTGTGTGTTGTACTTAGCCACAGCGTACGCCTTCGCTTGTATAGGAACTACTGAAATGCAATTTACTTCGTGTTATTGTATCTGCTTTGTCCAGAAATATTCCCTCCACCCATCCCATGTGACTGCCAAACCCCAGCCTGTCTGTTAGTCTTTCTCGTATCTCGTAAACACGATTTAACACTGTGGGTGTATGTGCTTTAGTAAGTGACACATTTTCAAATAAATATTCTCAGGGGATGCTTAAAGTATACAAGCAGAATGCGCTCAGTCAAATGCTAGCGTCTCCATTATTTTCCCGTGCAAGAGTCCATCGAGGTGGTGTCCGCTCTGTTTTACTCCGTCACAGAGTAAGTCCGGAAGGATGGGAAAATAGAAGAATCTAATTGTAAATCATCTTTTGTTTTTCACTCAACGGGCCTTTACGCACTGCACTGTCCGCGGTGGAAAGATTGACCGGTGTTGGACGTAAATCTTGCGTTCTGCCAAGGCATTTGTCTCGGTAAGATCTGTGGAAAATAAACGCATCAACGTTACCACGCGCTTATAGGCATTGTGTTTCTGCTTTAGGGTTAGGGTTAGGGCTAGGCTTTGGTCATCACAGTAGTCTCACAGCTAGCGATTCCATGTGCCAGACATCTTGTCCCAGACAGCGCGGCTAACCTCCGGCTGATGTTTGCTGTCACTCGCAACGCTTTGCGGTGCAGCTTACTCGTGAAGAATTAGTCCATAGAAAGTTCTGTACTAAACACCGGGCCGACTGCTTCTCGAGCTAAAAGAGATTCAAATGCTGGTGGAATTAGGAAAAAAGCTCATGCGCATTCGGAACGTGTATCATCCTGTACTCGAACCAAACACGCCTGTGCAGTCTGTACTTGGGTCCACATTGTCGCCTGCCACAAAATTGTGTGGCGTGACAGCTCCGTTTGGAGTCGCCTATTAGAGGTTCGACAGACGAATAAACGGGGCCATTTTAATCTGCCACGGTGCCACACTGAAACGGGGGGCATAGGCACGTCGTCAAACCGTCATATACGATAGCTTCGCAAAGTTATTCGAAGTATTTCGTGTCTTAACTGCGCGTATCATCAAACAAGAACAAATGAGGACAGAGCGCTATAAAATCGTCAAACGACAACCCCAACAAAGTACTGGCAGCGCTAGACACAACCGTATGCTGACGTAAGCAATCAAGGGAGCCTATCGTACCCATACACGTAGCAAAGAGAGAGTCGAAAGTAAGGAACGTGGCAGATCTTCTATGCACACGTGGTACACCAGGGGCTAGCCGTGTGAAGACTAGGGTCGTTTAAAAGAAAGGGATGGCAGATCTTTTTTAGAAGATCTGCCACGTTCCTTACTTTCGACTCTCTCTTTGCTACGTGTATGGGTACGATAGGCTCCCTTGATTGCTTACGTCAGCATACGGTTGTGTCTAGCGCTGCCAGTACTTTGTTGGGGTTGCGCGTATCATAGTAATCATTGCTAGTTTACAAAATATGGCGGCGTGTTATCAGTTGGAGAAAGAGATTTGCTTTCGCTATTTATGCGATTGTAGCCACTGTTGTGTAGGAACAAAATGCCGTAAGGCTGGTGTTGTGAGAATAGTTATCCGCTATCGGGAGGGCTTAACTGGGCATTTGTGACAGCCTATGCGTGTGTGGATTTGGCAACGAAAAAATAAATAAGGGGAAATTAAGTGAAATAAATCATGCTTTAAAATGCTTGTCACCACAGGAAACTGAAACACTTCAATATTAAATTTTACGATTATCAGCAAATAAAATAACCGTGCCATAAAATGCACGGATCCTAAGTGAAAACCAGTAAAGACAAGGAACAAAACGGGCAAGTGGATCGATCAGACTTTGCAGGCAGTTGACAGAAACACGTTTAAGAACTCTAGATCAGTGTTTTCACAATTAAAACTCAGTAAACAGATCTCGGAGAAACTTTAAGGAAGTACACGAACGTGATGAGGGCATGCGCACTAAGGCTCCAGGATAGTCGGATAACTTTTCTCACCACCCCGGCGCAAACTTACGTTGGATAGGATGGGCGGATGGGTTGAGCTGGCGAAGGATAAGTCTACGGTTTTCTGGCGAAAATAAGCGAATGTGAAAAATAAGAGTAACCAGGTTGGAGTGGTTACACAAAATGATTGCAAGGGTGACGCCTCGAAAGCGCATTTAGGAACCCACGAAGACGTCAAGATATATACGAAAATGACAAAACTATGCATACAGTTTAAATCAGCTATAATGTGTAGCATATAGCCAGTTTGATACACGTGTTATCAATAATAAGTTTATCAATCATAAGTTTATAAATCATAAGGTTTGCGCCTGAGAAATTTCATGAAAACTAAATTAATTTTTCACTTCCAGGGTCACTCAGTCGGAAAGCCTTATCACCTCGAAACGAAAGGAAATCCTCGTCTGAATCTGGCGTTAGGGATCAAAAGTCAGTATCCATCAGCCGTAACAAGGCGGTGTAAGGCTTTTTGGCGCTAGAATACACAACGTCATCAGGGACTTTTTTCAGCGGCGGCCAGCAGATGGAGAAGTGATCATTCCAGAGGCCGCCCCTTCGATAGAGCCTTATCATCAACCACCATTAGCGGCAAATTTGCAGCAGCCGAAGCTGCGGTCTGCTGGAAGCCCCGATGACGGATGCAGGAGATATATTTTCGCACATTAGTGCGTGATGTGCGCGCGGCTATGCAAACACCGTGTGCGAGTGGCACATTCTCACTCACGAGCCAACAGCCGGCATCTGACGCAAGAAAGCAGATGCAGATGATTGGTGGGGAATGCAGCGACCTCTGTGACGTGTCACTGACCTGCCTTTTAGCGGCAACCGTTAGGGCGCTTTCTGTCTTCAACTGGCATCCCGGCCGAGTCATACCTAAGACTTAAAAATTGGCAATTCTAGTAGCTGCCCTGCCAGACGCCTGGCACTACAGGGAACAGTACTAGGACTGGTTGGCCCGGTGTCGGTATAATGGGACTGGGTGGGACTGAGGCCCGTGTTGCGCCATCAGTCCCACGTGTGGCAGCACGTAAACTTTGCCTAAGCAACACCGTCCTGATATGCACATAGTTTGCGGCTGGACGTTAAGCAACAA
>SMGT01005983.1:32595-52845 GCA_004794575.1 Lanistes nyassanus
AAGAAAAAAGACGTAACAACCCGTTCTTGGAGCAAATACAATTCCTGTAGCCCATGATTACGTCAGGATATTCCGTCTACCAGTAACGTGTGTATTGTGACAGCTCCTTGTAGAGTCATCTTCACCGCTTCTATTGACGACTGTATTAATTCACGTCCCAAGGAGGTCATTGGGAAAAAGTAGTCTGATGTTTGTGTCTATCGACTGGCAGTGTCACTTTAAAAAAAAAACCTGTATACATTGGTAAGCTAGGCCTGTCCCTTGTTTTGTCTCGTATCGATTGCTGCAAATCTCTTTTCTCTGGCCTTCATGACTCCACCATCTCTGTCCTCCAGCGTGCTCGGAGCAGCACGGCTCGCTTCAGGACCATATCACCCCTCTTGCTTCTCTTCAGTGACTTCCTGTTTCAAAGCGTATTCAGTAACATTAACAAGGTTTCTGTTCTCAACTACAAATGTCCCAACGACTCTGCTACAAGTCTAAATATCCAACTCGCTTCAGATCTATACACGCCTTTCGAAGTCTTCGTTCCTCTTTAACCCCCCTCCTCCTCCCCCCATTTTTTTCCTTCGTATTTCTCCCACCAAGGTCAGCACCCTTGGTCCTCGATCTTTTGCCATTTTCGGTCCGCTGAACTGGAACAGCCTGGTTCTCTCCATTGGCAAGGTACTTACGCTCTCTTCTTTTAGAAGTTCTTTGAAGACCTGTCTTTTTCTCGCCCATATTATATTTCATTTTGTCCTGTCTGCGCCTACTCGGAATCTCTTGTATTTACCAGTGCCTGTGTGTGAATTCACGTGCGCGCTTGCTGCATTGTGCATTGGCGTGCGGTCTATTGCGTGTGTGTGCGCACGCGCTTTGAATTATTTTATAAGATTTGGTGCCTTACAAATACTTTTTTTATCAAGTTGAGAAAGTAACATGACTAAAGAAATCTTTAAAGACTGGAAGCAGTCGCTGGAATTAAAAGTCAAGTTGCTTTATGAGAGAAGTTACACATCTGAACAGGGTAAGTTGGCGCATACAGAATTCAGCGCTGTCGTCGGCATAACTTGCGCAGGTGGTGCCTGACCGTTGAATCGTCGTTTTGCAGTTTGGCGGTCTCGTATTCACGACGAGCCAGTAGTAAATTGTCAAGTACTATCGTGTGATAAAGCAAGGCCTTTATGTCTTCATTAATTTTAAGCTAAACACTTTGCTATAGTTACAGTATCTTGTTTTTCCCGTCACGTTATGATCTCTCCTCAAGAGAGATAAGTTATTTTAAAGGAACAGTGCTTTCACCTCGGGGGCGATTTCACTGGGGGAATGTAGTCCTACCACAAAGCTTTGAACAGCCAGACTGATAGCTGCAGTAAGTGGGGAGAGGCAGTTTAATGTTGGGGAATGGGGTGGGTGCAGGGGTGGCAGATAGACGCCGCACAGTGTTTAACATTGTTCAGGAAATAATCCTTGACCTTAATTCGAACCAGCCACATCCACACGCTAGTCCCTACCTTTACCTCCAGAGCTATCCAGCCCCTTCTTCCTACCCGAACATTTGATCTCTTTCCCTAGCCGAAGACATCCGCCGCATTCTCGCCGCGATCTCGCTTTCTAGCTCGCTCATCGTACTAGACAGATTCTAAATTGAAAGGGACTACGACGAACATGGTCGGGTGGCCGACAGGCGGTTGTGTGCGTGTGGGGGGGGGGGGGGGGTAGGTGCTTGGTTGCTGACGAGAAACGTGCTGGCTGGATCGTTGACCTACGACAACTGTACGCTGGCGCGATTTCATGGACAGCGTACGGCAAACAGCAGAGTAGGATCTGATTGTGTCGCCCTGTACACCTACAGCCAGTGGCTGGCTCAGCACGCCGAACGTCGGCGCTAAACGCGTCAGCTCGACTAGTACCTTTCGCAATGGCGAATCGAGAGTGGCGAGTACCGGTGGGTCGCTAGACTGTGACATCACAGCCTGTGCACGGGGGGCAAAAAGGGGTTACTTGCACAACTTCGCTATCGAATCCGATCTGCAGGCACCCGGCTTTTTTCCAGTGCAAGGTCTTGGGGCGTAGGGGGCGCGCAGGTGGCACCTGAATGTTTAATCGTCCTTTTGCAGTTTGGGGGTCTCGTTTTCATGACGAGCATGCATACTCACGTCTCAGGTAAACGTAAATAAATTGTGACATAACGGTAGGTCTATGTAGGTGAAGAATCTACGTGCCGCGGATTTGGCCTAGTGCTCGTCGGATTGTTTGTCAGTGTTTCTCGCCTGCGCACAAGTAAGAGTACCGGGGGAAGGGGGAGGAGAGCCCCGGAACCAAGTCGTGGGTCCACAGTATCAAGCAGTCGGGGAGGGCTCGTGTGAAAATAACAGCACATCACGTCCTTCACCGGCTCTTATATGTACGTTAAGACTTCAAACGTCCAGCGAAACTAGCGCTGATCGTAAAAGTACAGTTAAACGCTGGTATCAGTGAGGACAGAGGGATTTAACTGCGTGTAATGCGAAGATGAACAGAACGGCTGTTCACGTCTGGCTCTGCGGCTGTTTTATGGCATTATAAACAATGAAAACGGACGACTATTATGTTCCGAAATTACCACGCGAATCGCGCTGTAGTCCGCTTGCTAGTTGCTGCCAAGGGTTTGTTTACTGAGCTAAACGCTTGCGATCTATTGTGGTTTTTCCACTCGCGGTCCTTTTGGGGGGGGGGGGCAACAGGTCCCAGTTAACAGTTAACCTTTCGGCTAACGCCGGGGTTGGCAGGCGACCTTTGGTGGCAGCATCCGGCCACAGGCCCCCGCAGGTCAGATTTAGCACCTGCCGGCTGCAAGCCTGTCAACGACAGCCGGACTGTCGGCTAGCGGGATTGCTGTGCGAGGCCTGGCTGACAGAAAGTTTTAGACGGAAATAATTTTAATAAGTCAGCCCTGTAAACTTTAAACACATGAACCAGATGATACAATTACCAGTCAGTGAGTACTGTACTGTTTCAATTCTTCCCTCTTCGTTTTTTTTATTCGTTTGTTTGTTCTGTAAATCGAAGAAGTAGCAAAAGTCGCACACAAACTGGAACCTCATTTTCACAGTTCGGTGGAAGGGTACGCAGGGCAAGGGCTGGTGTGTGAAAACTTCCGGTCACCTTTAAGATGACACGCGTCGTGCACTCTACTCCACCTGTACAAGTATTGTAGTCGGAGTTTTTGATGTCATGCACATTGACTTGACTACTGTGACAGAACTTTTAATAAAGCATAATCGAGAGTAATTTAGGCACAAAGAATTCAGGCATGATGCAGAGATTTGCAGGTTGAACCCTGCTTTTTTTAAAACAAGGTTTGACCCTTGGTTTAAAACAATTCCACAAACACTAGATTGTGAATAGATGTGGACTGAAAGATAAGCTTTGCGGGGTTTTCCCCTAATTGTTCTAAGCAGCCCTAAAGACAGCACTAAGTGGTGCCTTCTCCACCCATTGCCCAATGCTGTGCTTGGGAGGGGATTCATGCTGAGATGGGTGTAAGAATGATTATCACTTGCAGATATTCACAGATTTTTACATCACATTTTATTCTTAAGCTTAAGTAATTATGCAATTCACAATACCTGGCAGATGCAATGCTGCAACCTTACAGTGAGTGTGCAAATCTTTTTAGCATTATAGTAGTTTAAGATATGGAGGTTGGGGGGGTTATTAGACTTTCAGATTATAGCAGTTCTAAAATCATTATCAAAATAAGTCAGTGTGTAATTGGGTAAGGAGAAACAGGGACAGAAAAAGCTCAGCGAGTAAAAAACTAATTGCGTGTTTTCTTTTTAAATCACTAAACAAGAAGTTGCAGGGGAAAAGTTGCACGTTCTGATAGATGTAGCGGAAGTATGCAAGATCTAAATGGTGTTTGTGCATTTGCATGCGTGTTTGTGTGTGCACGTGCGTGCATGTTTGTGCATACACTCTTGTGTACGTGGGTGTATGAGGGAGGCATGACAAAAATTGTGGATTATAAAATGTAGTGCCGTGTAATGGAGACAACAAAGTGCACATAGGTAGAAAGTGTAACTTTCCTGTGACATTCACATTACACACTGAGCACAGAAGTTCCGATTCTCAAATAGAGGAAATAGATGGCGCAGGGCTGTTATGGGGAGGGCACCGTTGCCAGTCACCACTATCGGCTGTTTCCTCCATGATTAAAGTGAGTTCTGTGGGTGGGGTGGGCAGAGGGGGTGATGATCTTTGCGGAGCTGAGCACATATGGTGAGTATTTTCCATGGCCACAGATTGCTGTTGAGACTAACAGGAATACAGAAAAGCAGTGCTTGCTGCTCATGAGAATAGTTGTTGTAAGTGTACTTTATTTATAAAAATAGAATGCAACATCTTGTGGTTGAATTCAGTGTGGCATGGCAAGTTTCAGTATATAGTGGCAGGCTTCATCTTTAGATGAGTTAATATTTGGTCTGCTTGGTGGGTGTGGGAGGTGCAGTGCAGTGTGCATAAAAATATCAGATAAATAAATAGAAATATTTACTGTTATGTACAATATTTTTATCGTTAATATCGTCATCAGCCTCAGCACATATTCTGAAAGGCAAAGACCATTTTGCTGTCCTTGATTTCAGCCCTTAAAAAAAAAAACACATTGATTTCATACAGATCTTTTGGCTTCTAGTTTTTGTTGTTTTTTTTTTGTTTTTTTGGGAGTATAATTGGTTGCCAGTGTGTATGACCACAACATCCAGACCACTGCATGGCCCATCCATTTTTGCTTGTGCAGACGGCATCCCATGATGCTCTTTTTCTCCATTCTCACTGCTCCAGCACAGACGAATGCAGCAGCAAATACGGTCTCACATACCGACTTCTATTTAGGCACCGCCTTCCTTTTTTTCTTTTAAAATTACTTGGAAGAGTCATCTTTTGTGGAACGCTTCTTTTGTTTTACTATGATACATATACTGCATATATATTGCAGGCTGGAAGCCAAACTTTTAGGGGTAGATTGGGGGAGGTTTGAAAGGGTCTGGGTTTCAACAGTGGGTTCTTTTCATGTAAATTTGAGGGCATGCCCTGTCTACTGAAACTTCAGCATGATGGTAAAATGGGGACACACTTGATGTGTGTTTGTTTTATGAGTTCTTGTTTACTCTTTTTTTGGCTTGTTTTTTTTTTAATATTTCCATAAGGTTATTAGGTAGTGCAGAAGTGAAACTTTTCAGCAGTCACTTGACACACTACAGCTCAGTGTTGGGCTCCCCAATTGCTGGCAACTGAAGGACAGCTTAGTTCTGATATTTAACATTAAAGCTTGGAGCAGGAGGGAACAGGGTCTTGGAGGAACACAGCATGTGTTTCAGAAACCGTTCAAGAAGGGCTCCCCTTTATAGACTGTATATTGCAGTGCGCAGTGCGTTTGGAGGCACGTGTCTTTGTTTATTCACAGAAATGCACCTCTCACCCTGCCATCCTCCCAGAGGAACAGGAAGCCAGTGGATTTGTCAGGGAAAAAAAATTTCTCACATTTCCGCCATTTCCGTGCCGATGCTTGACTTGTGCTGGATTCTGAAAGTTTGGCATTTATGTTTTGTATGTGTCAGTGTATCTCGTTTCTTAGTTTGTATGATGTCTTTTATTTATTTGTTTTGCATTTGTTGTACAGGGTTGTTTTCTACTGCACACATTTTGTTTATGACGAGACTTAAAAACTAATTGTTGCTACTGTTGCATTGTTTTTTGCAGATTCTTTTGGATTATGTTGTGATTCATGATGTTGATACGGTGGATTACCAGATGGAGTGAGTAGACACCGGAGGCGACAGGATGCTGACCTAGGATTACATTGCAGAAAATGGGCCGGATTCTCTTTGTCTTGATCACATATCATCTTGCTTCTGTGGCCCACATTCTACACATTAGCACCCTTGCTTCACCCACTGCTAACAACCGAAAGGGTAATTCTGTCTTGTGTTCTTAGTGTACAGTGTCTTTTAGATAATGGCTGCTGTTCAATGTGCACATAGTTTGTATTTTACCAAAAATGTTTTTGAAGCACTGTAATCTGTGGCATGAAAAGCTTTAGGCTTTGGTTTTGTTGTTATACCTTCAAAGATTGCCCCAAACACACACACACACACTATATATATATATACTCTCTCTCAGTGTGTTTGTGTGCATGTGCATGCATGTGTGTAAGTGTGTGTGTGTCCTTAAAACATGTATCGTGGTAAATGTTTTTTCCTTTCTTATACATAATGTTTGTTATGACTGAAAAGAAATTAAACAGATTGTCAGTGTAAATATCAGTCTTCTTTACATGTGTATAACAGATAATACCTGAATTTGATTTAGTAATAAACATTGACCTTGTAAAACTGTTGCCTTAGTCAGAATCTGTAGCAATAGAGGGGCAGTATTGAGGTGATGCTTATGTTCAGTGCATTCATGTGGCTTGCCTTGTTTACTCAACATCTGTGGCAGGAATGAATGCCTAAAAAATTGCTTTTTTTGTTGTAATGTTGCATACTTGACCTGGTAATAGTACATTGATGTGGATTAATCGCACTACTGATAGACATGTTGCATGTTTGTAGAAACAGCTGTACAGGAGGTTGAGAGAGTCCTCCTGTAAGTTTATACAAAAAGTAGTACAAGTAATAAGTGACAGGTGTTCAGATAGTGCCAGAACACAGCTTACCTAGTTCTTTCTGCATTGTCCCAGACCAGTTTCATAATAACAGCTCATAAATGGGGGAACTGGTCTTAACGATGATTTGAGTCATTTGTGGAAGTGTTTCAGAGACTAAGGATATTATGTGACATGAGATAATGTCCATGCAATATCCTGGGTTAGCATGCATGAATGTTCTCATCTCATGTTAATACATAAAGGTGCACATAAAATACACAGGGCAAACGGGCTGGATGACCATTCTTATGACTGAAAGAGCAGCTACGAATTCTTATGCAAGCCAGCCCTGGAGTTCGGAACTTATATAGCAGCATCACATATTTAGTGGTTTCAGACATATCTGATTTATTAATCTTAATTTTTGAAGGTGCTTTGATGCCTCCACTCCCCAGGATTATGGTTCACTCCACTAATATGCAGATTTTGGACAGAATTTCTATAAAATAGGACTGAATATGAAGTGTACAGGCAAACTGATCCTGCTTTTATGTTTCCTCCGACTTCACCATGCTTACAAACCAAAAAGTGGACTTGGGTTGTATGTGTACCTGAATTTACTTTGTGCTACCTGGTCAACCTAAGGCAGGCTTTGCCAAGATTTTAAAGGATGCGTCAGACATCGTGCAGGGCACTGGAGCAACTGGGGATGATGGCAGGACCAGGCTGCCAGAATATTCTCCAGACTTTGTGGCTGGCTTCTTGCCAGCGCAGCCATCATCCTCATTAGAAACCTGTTGAGAGTGGCATGCCTGATTTTGTGTGTATCTCTGCCTCTTAATCATTGCAACTGTGTACCAACATAGCTGAGCTACAAAGTTCTGTAGGGAATTGCGCAGATTACCACTTCCCAGTATCTTGCTTGGCTGCGTCTTTAGTGCAATGTAGGAAATATCTTTTTTTTCCCTTGGGTCTTCAGGCGGTACCCTGCAGAGCAAAATATAGTTTGCTCCCTTACTTTTAGTCAAGAATTAAACGCAAGTCAAGAACTCAGTTTTCATGTAATGAGAGAAAGGTTTCTCTGCTCTTGTCTGACGTTGGCTTGCGTTGTGCTTTATACTTTGGATATGATATCTTGGCTAATGATACATCCTTTTCATTAATGATCTTATTCTTTAAATTTTTGCTGTATGCAGATAAATCTGTCTCCCAAGGACTATTATCGATGTTAATATGTCTTCTTTTCTCTTATCCAGACGCTTGGGAATCGGGGAAAACTGTGCATGCATATGAACAAGTTTTCCACAAATGCATGCCTTTGTACATCTTGACAGCTGCTGTTCTATTTTTCGTAACCTTTTTCTTGAAATTTTAGCTTGAGGTACCATGGGACCTGCTATTCATAAAGAAAAATAATTTAAACTATGTCTGTTGGTTATTATTGTGATGACCTTAATTATACTTCCACAGCCTTCATTATTTGTTGGCTGTGAGCATTGCGATCTCTGAAAGAATGATTTCATTAAGTAGCAAATGATGTTAAATTAATGTACAGCAGAGTAGGGAGAACTGTGGCATCCACATTGGCTAGTCTTCTCCTAGTGTTTGGTCGAAGAGCAGAACATGCAGCTTTCATTGAGCCCAGGCCTCCATGATTCTCTTAGCCACCCTGGGTGTGTTTATGGGACAGCAGATGGTAATAAGTAACAGTGCCAGGGTTTAAATGGTATAAATTTGATGGACACTGAAGTAAAAATAGCAGAACGAACCCAAGGGAAACAAGTTCATGCTTGCTGATTTTAATATTTTTCAGACCTGCTAGAATAGCAGGTCAAAAAGGGTTTTGCACACTGCTTACTACAAAGTGTCAGCCATACCCTGTGTTCAAATCCAAACCAAAGCCACAACACTTTTACTTTCTGTTGTCCTGCTCTTCTTCCCCAACCCCTACCCCCACCAGAAAAAAAACTGTGAGCATGGCATACTGTTTCCATAGCATACCAGACCCTGAAGGGGAAAACAAAGGAATCTTAGCAAAGCTGGTCTCTAGACAGATGTCTGGGGTAAGCTATAGGCCAAGCAATGAAGCCATTTGGGCATAATGATGGCCCTAAAAAAAGGGGCCGAAATCAAACGTTTTTGAGCAGCGGCACTAAGCAGCCCCCCGCTGGGGGGAGAGCAAAGGCCAGAACTGCGAGTAGGAAGCAAGACATAGGAGGTCCCGTACCCCCTGCTCCAGCCCCGCCTGATTTCCTGTCTTTCAGCTCTCTAAGTGCACCAGAGGTTGGTAAATTAAACCCAGCTGCATCCAGACTCACCCGGGCTCTGGAGAGACGGCCTCCAGGCGGGCTGAGGTATCCCTAGTTCACAATGATGTATAATTTATTTGGGAAAGGGTTTGGATGGCACTGTTTTGTTTACGAAGGTAGTGCGGCCTGCCCTCAATAAAAACGTGACAAGAGATGCAACAGGGACTTGGTCCCCTTTGAATGCAGATGTCTGGACTGGTGATCTGGCCATCAGGCGTTAGAAATCACCCGACTGGTCAGATATCGCGAACTCACCTGTTTTGGCCACCAGAGAACACTTCTTGAATGGAACAAAAGATCAGATAAAAAGCCTGTGTTTGTACTTCTTCCTGTTGTGAGACTATTAAGTATTCAAAGAGGCAAATGCATGAATAGGGCCACAGGTTGTTCAGACAAGCTCGATATTTAAAGTAAAACGTGCCCATAAAACCAAGGGTCTAAATGATCCTCGCCTGAAATCTAAGGGTCATTTTGTAACAAGCAGGGTCAGCCCAAGCAGCTTCTGGTGTTGGCGAAATGTTAAATCTCTGCGTCACTGTGGTTCGCGGCTTTAAAAACTCCTGCGTCATTCTTGAATTTTTGGGGGTAATTACCCCCGATGGTGTGTTATCAGGAGCTCTGACATCGTACTCAACTCCGTTAGTAATTCTACTCCGATGTGTCGCTGTTAACCATTGAATATTGTGGCAAAACTCCGTCACTGAGATAAATATCTAATGTTGTAAGAACAAGTCAAAAAAATCAGTGTAGAGTATTAGAGTCTAAACTCTGTTTTATTTGGTGTAATTTTTTTTAATCGAGAAAGGCCGTATTGAACAAAGAGCAGGGGGAACTGCAAGATGGCATTTGTGAGCTGTATTTCTGTTCCACGCCTGCCATACAGAACTAGGCAGACAAGTGTTCGACATTTTGGGCGGTTTGGATGTGGGCGGTGTCTGTGGCTCATATCGGTCCCCTTGGCTGCCATCGCAACAGGCCACACAGACGCGAGGGATAGAAGGCGAAAGAGGCTAGGTGGTGACCTCGGGCACTCTTGTCACCACCTAGCCTCCCTGACCTTGTTCGCGTCTGTGAAGCTTGGCTTAGGGCTGCTACATAATAACGCTACTTGAACGTGTAGCCCGCTGCTGTGACTGGGTGGAAGCAGTCTGGATGTTTTGCAGTCTGGCAGGAAAAACAACGTCGCAAGTCGAGGTTGGAAGTTGGGTGGGGGGGGGGTGGGGCTTGGCTATGTTAATAGTCATGTTTGTTCTGCAGAAAAAAATCCTATTAACCGCACGAGAGCGTGCATAGGCCACAGAGTATATGCGTGCGTGCGCGCGCAAAACTAGACGGCTGGACATGCGTTTAAATAGTTCCTGCAGGCACCGCTCTCTGCCCATAGTTCCTGTGTGTTGTTCTCGGCTATTGCTTACGCAAGCTTCCCTACTGCGTCGCTCGAGGGTCACTTGTGTGACGTGTGCAGGTTTGATCTAGAAACCTATTGGCGCTGCACGGCCTCTCGGTTTTCTCAACAAGCCGTAAAACCACAGCGAGCAAACAAAACCCCAAACCAATAACAAAACAAAAAACGAAGCGTATTTTTTTAAAATTGTGTTTATGGAGCATGCTGTTTGTTGACAGAATTCCGTAGTCGATTTCTGAGAAGCACGAATCGTCACCTGGAGAAGCTGTTTTAAAGCGGGAATGAAAAGTGGGAAGGGAAGGTAAATGCCACAGATGGTAGCGACTCTGTGGGGACAGCCCTGCAAGATCTCGAGAATCAGGGGAGAGAACCCCTCGTCGTTTTTATGCTGTAGGCTTGTTTGCTGGCTTTCTTTCCGAGCCCACCTCTCCCCACCCACCCGTTTCTGTTTATCTGTCGCACTGCCGCAACAAGGAGCGGTTTCCAGCTGCTTGCAGCAATTCCAGACGTACTAAATTCCTGTGGCTGAAGGGTATTTGGGGGGGGGTGGGGAGTGGGCTGTTAGTAGTGGCAGTTTGAAATCATTATACCAAAAAATGGTTATGCGTTTGCTGTTTTGAAAATGCTTGGCTTGTGAGATCCAAGTGTGCAGACCTTAATGAAAAGACCAGGAAGTGATATTAATGGTGCGGGACAAACACATCGCCCTGTCTGTGCGGCGGATAGAGACGGGCTTGCCAAATCGTTCTTACTAGACGCTTTCCGAACCTGTCCATTATACGTCAGGGTCGTGCAGTGCAGGATGGCAGTTGGCGTGTTCATACCTTAAGACACATTTACCCTGCATCTATCTTCCTTACAAGTAGGGTGAGGTAGATGGGGTTGTGGCTGGTGCATGAGGCGGTTTGGGGACCGCGGTGTTGTGACTTCAGTCCTCAGCCTCTAAATTTGAAAAGCTTTGTATTCTCTCTGACCTCGAGGCACTCATGAACCGAATCCCTGAGTGAGCAGCTTGGATAAAGTAAGATTGAAAGTGCCTCGAGAGCAGGTGATGGTGTCACCTGTGTGTTTGTGTATGTTGGTGATGGGTTTAGGGTGGTTTTGAAGAAGCGAAAGTTCGGCTTTATCGAGTCGCTGAGGCTTGAATGCAACTCGGGATTGCGAGCACGGGTTTCTGTCCACGTAAGCACGCTCACAAACAGCAGTTCACCCATCAAAGCCTGGGGAATGTTTTTTCCCTGGGGGGGGGGGAGTTTTGACGCAAAGTATACACCGGTCGTTTGACGTAAAAAGTGCAGAACGTATTTACAGGCTGCATTCCACAGCGCGGGGTTTCTTCGTTATATTCCACACGCCAACAGTCCAAACATTGTGCTCCTTGTGACGGACGTTATGCATAGGTCGAGGAGAAAAGGGGGAGCGTGGATGGGTGGGGGGGGGGGAACCATCCAGGACGAATGAAAAGGCCGCGGCGTCCCACTGGGAAGCCGTTGCCGTCCTGATGACTGGAAGTCTCAGCAATAAAAAGAAATAATGATCCCCCTCCCCTCAAAAAAAAAAGAGAGAAAGAGAGAACGTGCAACCACCTGTTTGTGGCAACTGTAGGCACACGCTGTCAATATGCCGTCTATGCACGAGCTGACAAGCGGAGGGGTCGCCAGCGAGAGAGCACACACACCCCACCTCACCCCACCCCCACCACACCCTAGGCAACTGCAGCCTTTCCTCTCTGGGGTAAAGTGTCACGCGAAGATTTCTCTCTGTCCTCCGCGACAGATCACATTGTGCGGTCGGCGTTGCCGTTACCTGGATTTTTTAAGACTCCCGAACGGGAGACGGGGTGGAGGAGAGAGAAGGGACAGCTGTTGGCGTGTCGAAGCTAGGACTGGCGTGCAGTACCTGAACCAGTTCGCCAGTCGCCTGATCGTCGCGTCCCGCCTGTATTCCCAGGACCTCCCCCGTTCAAGCCCGCGTCGCTCGCACTGCTTGGCGTGCTTGCGGGCCTGGCACTAGGCTCAGCTCCTCAGGTATTAAGGTATTGGCATAACACAATGGGCAGGAAGTGACAGGGTCTGACGGAGAGAGAGAGTGTGGTGGGGGTGGGGGTGGGGGAGAAGATTGCTTAGAGGACCCTGGGGTGGGAGAGGAAGTGGTGACAGGTCAATAGAGTTGAATTTATTTCTATGGCGAGCTTGCTGGTCGCGAAATGGGGCGATCCTAAGGCTGCTCTAGTCGATGTGTCACAATGCTTGGGAAACTCGCTTTTGATTAAAATTTTCCAGAGAACTGCTTCTTGACGGTTGAGGGTTTGATTCCCGCTTTATCTTTTTTCTTCCTTATAACTGTGTCTGCTAAATTTAGCCGTAGTAACCAGGTTAGAAATCGGGCTAAAGTTAACTAACAGCACAAACAGCACAGCAAATTCACAAGTTTTTTTTTTACATACCTGTTTCCCGAATGGCTTTCCCAAAATGTTTCTAAAACAGGTTTACACAACTGTTTTATGGTACTCGTATCATGGCTGCACGTCACACTTTGAAGAGTTCGTCTGTTCCGGGTTCTCGATTAAAGAGGTGTGAAATTCCCAATTATTTCGGGCTTTCTTTCCTCCCCCCTCTCCCGTCTTGGCTTTGTGTGCGTGTGTGCACACGCATCGTTAATTAAAAGCCCCGTATTCCAGCGACAGAGGGAGTGGGAAATCCCACGCAAACCTGTGAGAAAATGGCTTGGTCTACGGTGGATTTATAGTTCCAAGGCATGTGTCCGCAGCGGACAGAGACAAAACGCATCTTTGTTCGCGCAGATCCCAGTCGGTATCCTGTGTCCTTGGCACCATCGTCAGCAGATGTGACAGCAGGGTCCGGACAGACCAGCCACACCTCGTGGAGGCCCAAAGCTGGTGACGGGAGGGAGAGGGAGAAAGACTAGGATGGTGGGGGGGGGTGGGAGGAACGGGCCCGAAGGGTGTCACCGTCGCTATGCTCGTGTCTCTTGCCCGGTGTGTTGACTTGAAGAAGGAATGTTCAAACAATCCCCCCCCCACTCCACACCCCGAGCTAACTGCGGCACGGCTGGTTTGAACCTTTCTCGTGGCCCCCGTCCCCCGTCATCCCCGCATTCAGCTGACAGAGAGCCCCGTTAGCAGTAGACACCGTTGAAAGAGCGATATATTTCATGGTGCTTTAGGGGACTTTTTTAAGCAGAGGCGTAGAGTTTTCTGGAGTACGTTGCGCCATCTCAGTGAGTGGCGAGGGGCAGTTTGACCCTCAAGTTTGGTGTCGGAACATCCAACCGCCTGGAGTCGGACGGGATCGCCTCAAGGGCGACTTTCGTCCGTTTGAAGCACAATGGGCAGACTGCGTGTGGTGTATAAAGGGGCTATTGTACTGTTGCAGGGGGAAGGGGGCTGGATAGCGCCAGGTAGAGCCGCGGACTAGCGCGTGGATGTTGCTGGTTCGAATCCAGTAATTGTTGAGGACTATTTCCTGGAGTTGAACGTTGTGCAGACTCTGTTCGGCTATCCCCCGAACATTAAACTGCCTCTTTGTACAGACCATCTTAAAGAGGCTGTTATCTGGTGCTTCTGCCAGTGTATAGCTTAGTCATAGGACAAACCCCCTTCCCCGTCGTGCGAAATCACCTCGAGGTGGAAGCACTGTCCCTCTTAAACTACCTTCCTACTACCCGTAAGGCGAGGATTGCGAGTGGCGCTAGCCAACTGTACTCACAATCTTCGACTCTGCGAGTCCGTCAACAACGGAGCGTGGCAGATAACCGAGGAATTTGCCTGGTTCGTGTCAGCCACGTAATGAACGGCACCAGGCGTTTTGTGCGCCACAAAGGAGAAGGAGGCCGTCGATTAGCAAGCTAGGCAGTGGTGACGTAATAGGGGGGGACGAGATGGGGGCTAAGAAGGCTGATAGCCATGATTTTCACTCCCCAGAGGCCTCGGCAGCGCTCGTTATTGCAAATTCGGCGCGAGGCTGTTATTTGCCGGACCCCCGTGTCAAAGGCAGCGAGGTAGTCTGGGTTGGCAAGCGTGCAGATTGTACCGACAGGTAGGGATCAAAGGGGCTGGGACTTCATCATTTGCTGCCGCCCCACCACCACCCCTCCCCAGCCACTCTGCATTTCTGCTCCCGCTTGAAATGGGTGGGAAGGAACACGCTGTTGTTCTGTCGTCTTCAGATGGTCAGAAACAGTGAAAGGCACACGCGTGGTAACTGGATGGCGGTGATCGCACATTCAGTGATGGAATCACGACTCGCATTTAGCCCGCTTTTTTTGACTTGCCATGTCGGGCAGCCGATATCTTGCTCGAGAACAGTACTTGTCGCGACACCAACAGACTTTGAAAAGTCGGGAAAAGGGAAACATTACCTGGTGGTCGAGCAAAATGTAAGAAATCTTAGTGGATTGAAAACCCAAATTAAGTTACTGTGGATGACCTGCGAAGTATTAGTAAAGACCAGCCTCCAGAAGGTACAGACTTGAGGCCTGAAGAAAGTCCCCCAATAGGCAGGAAGAAAGTTGGCCTTCGTTGAGGTTTCGCTTTCAGATAATTTACCGGGATTTTGTTACACTTCAGTTCCAAAGGGCCTGTCTTTAACTAACACTCCTTTCTAATTTAAGCCTCACCCCTCCCACCACCGTCTCCAAGACGGTGCAGTTTGTAGCTGTGCTGAAGCCCCCGAGACAGTTACAGGTGAGGACGAAATGTTTGTGGATGTTTTGCCTCTGACAACCTTTTTTTTAAGTGCAGGAGATTAAAGAAAATCTTGTTCAGCTAAAACAACAGTGGCTACGTATCTAGTGACTGTGCTGCTTCGTGGATTAACTTAGATGTGAGGCTTTTTCTCGTCGACAACAGTTGGGGATAAAATTAACCAGTGTTAAGCCAACAGTCGCGGGGTCCCAATGTGAAGCCTCCATGGCCTGCCTACAACAGTTTATCTGAACGTCTTTTTCTTTGAAGACGTGGAGTTTAGATGATTTAGTGGTTACCGCAGGCATGATGATAACATTCTCGCCTAGGCGCACCATATCCACCACTTCCCCCGTCCAAAAAATAGTAGAAAAGTAATCTCGTGTGTAGGAATGACATACGATGTAATCGCCTTTGAGAGTAGCCAAAGGCGAAGAGTTTGAAAGTCGTTTGTTACACTGTGACGACGTGATAAGAGCGATCCGGCATCTGAAGGGGTCTTATTTGTACCCTGCAGGAAGATCGGAGTGTGTGAGGAAAGCAGATTACAGGCATCGGGTTAGCAATCTCTCTCTCTCTCTCCCCCTCATCCGTCTCTTCCCGTTGTGCATGCTGCCTGCCGACATGGCCTTTGATAGCTTACCATGTCAGCCTTGCCCCTGGGGCGCTTTGCTCAGAACGGGGGTCGCCCGATACTCCGAAACAAGATGTCGACACATACCTGCCCGTATCGCTGTCTCGCCGGGCCCGCGGGCGACAGTTTGAAGAAACATAACTGTCGGAGTAAACGGGTTGTAAGATTCACATCTTGATAGTCGCCATATTTGTGCAGAATGAATATTTTGGCGGCACTCGTGCCGTCTTTATGGCATAAATAGCATTTTAATGACAGGAGTTCCACTACCATGTCTTGCTTAATGACTGTAGGCGAGCAACGTTTCTTAAACAGGTTTCTCTGAGTTTGATACACTTTTGTGAATGTAGACGCAAGGCTTGACACAAAGGATTGCTTGACCACACGTGTCCTCGTTATGAGCTGAAATGGTTTTGAAACCCTGTCTGAAACAAGAACAGAATTGAGAAAGTGAGCAAATGATTGAGAGATGGACGTTGGACGTTACTTAATCATGGGCACTTGGTCCTCTCGTTACTGATTGGCCGACCCATTCTTGTTAGACTCGGTTTTCTAAACATCAGCATCATGCGTGTGTCGGTGTGGGTTCTAGCACCGTGGGAAGGTGTCAGTACTTGCATCATGTGACGACTTACGAACCTCGCAATACATAACTGGGATCTCTCTAGCATTATGGGAATGTATGAGCTATAGCATTGATGACTTTTGGATCTCGTGATACATAACCTCGCCTCAGAATAACGTCTCATTAACCCGCTAACCCGCTCGTTTGTGTAGACAAGTTTGGCTCGGTTCCGCGTGCACTTCTTGCTTCCTTGATGAGAGAAAGGGCGCGACCTTTGTCAGTGATGCTGCTGCACGCGCGTTCTCCACGTTCGGTTCTTTGTTGTCCGTTTCAAAGAACTGCCGGTCAGTGATATCTTTCCCAGGATTTTGCGCGAACTGCCTTGCAGGCGGGAAAACTGCATGAGATAGCCATCGCCATCCTGTGCATGAGTTGCTGTGGAGATATCTGGCGCATGTAAGATGGTTTTTTTCTGTCATTTAATGTGCTTGTAGATGTTGTTTCAGTGTTTGCTTGCTTGCATGTTTAGATTTGAATGAACTGTTTTCTGCTTTCACTTACGTCGTGTTCATAGTTTTGTGGGAAAACACCTAAGAAGACATGTTTGTATATTTTACATGCTTGAAGTGTCTTATGATGCTTGACTCGTTTAGTATCTGCTTTTGATTTCGTAGCTTTGTGCTGTCCCATGACACTGCAGTCAAGTTGTCATTTTTAAACTGCGGTTAAGGCTTCAATGTTGCAGCCACATAACTTTCGTCTGCGGGAAGTTCTGACTTTTAGCAGGTATTGTAACAATGCCTGGGTATGTAAAAGGCCGTCTTATTCATATCGCCTGTGGAAACAAGCTGATGGGCATGTGCCAAAACATTTTAATTAAAATAAAAGTTAAAAGGTAGCCTTTTGGAGGACTGGTTGTTTTTCATGATGAAAAAGTGGAAAGTTCCAGAATGCCTAGAAATTGAAATATTAGCGCGCTTTATCGAGGCATGCTGTGAAAACCAGAGGATGGTCGGCTGGTTAGTGACGTCAGTAACGACTGTGACTGTGACGTCAACGTGCTGGTTAGCTTCCGATCTTCACATCGAAACACCACCCTTCTCTCAGCCTCCACAAAGAAATTCAGTCATCTCCAAATAATCCAGTCTTTGCGCATAAGAAATGATAATGCTTTCACTGTAACGATGCATTTAGTCTCGTGACGAGGACACAGAAGCTTGTAAATTTCCCAAAGAAAAGACCGCACATTTGTCAGCGTAAGCAGTAGGATATGAAAGGATATAGAAATATTAGCAGCAGAACGTCTGAGCCTAGCCTAGCCTGAACCTATTCGTCGCGCACTGCTCTTAGCTTGTATGTTACAGAGCTTCAGCTACTCAGGATCTGTTACAGTTGATCAGAAGTTCCGCGAGCAAGAGATTTAAAAAAAAAGTATTTTCACTTCTGCATCAATCAGAAGTTACAAAAGTCCAGATTAATACTTCATTTTACCTTATCCATATAGAAAAGTAGAAAGGAGCATCAAAGTCGTTAGGTCGTCAGCTAATGAAATGAAGTTGTGAAGAAAGCATGTTATAAATAGCTTCGTGTGCACACGTTTGACCCAGAAAATTAGAGACGGCATGCCTTGATGCAGCATTGAAGTGTTCTGTGTCTCGTTCCAGAAGCGCCATACTTTTACAAGGAACCACTGAGCCAGCAGCGTGCAGCGGAGGGGGGTCGTGTGAAGTTCCGGTGTAAAGTGAAAGGGGACCCCCGCCCTTTCTTGGTGTGGTACAGAAACAACGAGCTAATTACCCCGCACGCAGATGACAGGTGAGTCGCGATGTGGTTCTGTGGAGGGGTGTGTGGGCCGGGCCTATGTGTATGTGAGGGGTGATGGGAGGGTGGATTTCAAGATCGACACAGCGATAACTGTAAACATATGATTTCTTTGAAGGTATATGACGCTCGGCAATTATCCTGACGTAGGACAGTGTCTGTCTAAATGCAGCTCTGTTATCTTAGTAGGAAAGACTAGTAGGCAAGTTACGATTTATCGCTGAGCTTGCACTCTCATTACAAACTCTGATGACAGCGAAAGGCTCTGCTGTTGACAGTCTGTTAGTGTTAGCGGAGAGTGATAGGTGGATAAGAGTACTTCTATGTAAAGAGCTCTTGAAACATTTTGTGCAGAATATTCATCACCAAATATGCCCTCTCGATTGACCCTGTTAACGTTAACGATACGGGAAAGTACAGCTGCATGGCCAAAAATCAGTTCGGTGAGAAATGGGCCAACTTCACCTTGAGCGTGGAAGGTGAGCACTTGCATAGCTTTTCTGTTCCTCTCTTCTTTAGACTTTTCTGTTTACGGACATTTGTCTTTTTTTTTTTTACCTTGTAAAGTTTCACCTATTGCCCTTTTTTCTTCGAATTTGTCATTATCATAAATGTCTTCATATCTTTTTTCTTTAGTTTCTAGCTTGTTATTTGTTGTATGAAATATTCTCGCTTTGATATGAAGTGATTTAGCGTGCATGATAAGAGTGTTCTAGCGTAATGCTAAAGAATTGTTCATACTGATTATTGCCGGAAGGTATGATTGTGTTAATATGTCCTGGGATCATTGTGTTATGCAGTTGTATGTACTCTGGCGGTACTGTTTCAACTTTTTTCCCTCTCTTTTGTTTCCTAAGCACCTGACATTCCCAACCCGGATCCTACTTTTGATGCTCCAGACTGGGGCAAAGATACAGGTGAGAATGCGGCTGTGATCGCATTACTTACTGCAAGGTAAACCGCATGCTGTGTGTGTAGGCTGGAGGCTATTCTTAACTAGGTGAACCTTTTTAATCGTGAAATTGATCGCGAATCTCGGAACCGTTGTACACAGAAAGTCGAGATCGCCAGGTTTCACTGTAAAAATGTTGCCCATTTTATACTCGCCGTGCGTTGAGCCGAGAACAGGAGGACAGGTTGGAAGTGCTTGTACAACTGGGCGGCCATCCGTCCACAGAGTTTGTGTTGTATCCATTCTTTTCTTCTTTTTTTTTGACCCTCCTGATCTCTTGTAAGTTTAAACATGTTTTCACAGCTTCCTGTATATCACCAGATAACAAAGCACAATCCAGTCTTGGGGAAATAAAAACATTGAAACCTGATGGAGAAGTGTTATCAGTCAGGCCTGCTCTACGAACGATCTCTTTTCGTCAAGTACCTTCAAAAAAAAGGGGGGTGAAAACTTTGCGAGACTAGCCACCACCACCACCCCCCATCCCCCCCTCTCCGTGTGTGGGTGCGTGTTTGTCCTTGCTGAATACCGAAAGGCTTTGTATTTTTGTGTTCGTTCTTGTTTGGTTGGTTGCTTGGTTATGCGACAGGCAGTCACATGGTGGAAAAATGTGTATACACCATGATCAACTATTACTAGAATAAGAACAATCAGTGCGACATATTTTATACAGCATATTGCAAGCTGAGGACTTACCGTGCACAGTTTAAGCCACCCACATCAGAACAATCAGACGTGTACAGGTGCACCATACGCACTTGGCGTCGAGGTTTATCCAAGAGTATACGAGAGGCGGGAAACACTGGGGCAGTAAACGGTACGGTTTGTAGAAAGTACTCGGCGTTCTTTGTACAGTTCGCTAGCTTTTATGAGATATACCGTGCATTCCTGTTGCTCTTCGCAGGCTTTTCGTTTTGTAAAGTTGACATATCAGTCGGGACCTATAAATGTCGTTCACAGCAGATAAACATTGTTCATGTCTTCGTGGGTCGGTGTGCGGAAGCAAGGTGCTAACCGTCATCTGCTTGTGTGTTTGGGGGGGAGGGGGGTGCGTGCGCGCGCCTGAATGAGAGAAAAGGTATGTGTGTGCGAGAAAAAGAACCTGTGTGTACGTGTGCGCGCTCGTCCGTCCGCTGTGGGTGAGGAAAGGAGGCAGGAGTTTATCGCGAACAGCCTCGGAGGTTGGCAGCGGGTGGAAGTGCAGAGATAGGACTTCCACACCCTGAAGCGAGCTAATTGGATAAAA
>SMGT01005983.1:63629-76184 GCA_004794575.1 Lanistes nyassanus
TCTCTTTTTGTGCTTTCAAGGGATCTTGCATGAACCCCCCCCCACACCTTCCCCACCCCCTCGCGCGTGCTCGCTCCCTTGCTCAAACTCATTCATTCACTCACTCACTCAGATGGGATGGGACGGGGGAGAGTGGACGATAACCCTGCATTTTTCCATGCTGATGACCCTTGTCCTTCCCCCCCTCCCGGTTCGATGCGTATTTTTTCATGCTGGAAGCAGTTCAAATCCCGTTCGACCCATCGGAGAGCTGTTTTTGCTCCACAGAGCGCCTGACCCACAAGCCCATCATAGAGGGGCCGGCCAACCAGACTGTCGCAGTCGGCGATACAGCCGTGCTGACGTGCAAGATCGTCCTGAGCGATTTCCATCCTCACCTCCAGTGGCTCAAACATTATCAGGTCAACGGTTCCTACCTGGGGCCCAGCGGCCAGCCCTACGTCACCGTAATACAGGTGAGCTTGTTTCGCTTGTTAGGCGTCTCGACGACCCTATTTTTGGCCCGCATTTGGTTTGAAATTCTAGACACTTTGGAAGCGAGTTATTTAATGAAGCTTATAAGATTTCGGAGTCAGTCATATTTCTTGTTCGGGAAATCATTTATCTGATTTTATACTGACAATCCCGACATAATTTTGTGAGATCGTTAACTATCCCAGGCCATTATCTGCTTTGTTCGTTAATTAATGGAGGTTCTAATTTTGGCATATGTTCTGACAGTTCTTTTTTCCCCTCTCCCACCCCCACCCCCATGAAGTTAAACAGTGCAAGAAACCTTTTTAAATGAGTGAGTGAGTTGGTTGATTGATTAAAAGTACCCGTTGCTTATCTTTATTAGCCTTCTCTATGTTTTGTCGTCCTATGCAGGCAGATCAGGTAAAGAACAGCTCATCTTTGTTCTGGCACGTAGATGTTGTGGTCATGTTAGTTGCGCCGTTTTGCTACAAGTCCAGAGTGTACCGTCAGTGGTACTTGGACCTGTTTTGTTGGGAATGTTCGCACTACTGCTCATGTGAAAGGTCGCGTGCTATTTATTTAACTCAGTCATTGGAACTGAATGTAAACATACACTAGCCTGTGTTGACCCCGTTTGGTCATTGTCGATGTTTTGTGCTTAGGCTTGCAGTAGTTATAGATTTAATTTTTCATTTTCGCCGTCTCAAATCCTTAACCCCTTCCAGATTTGATATTGTGTGTGAAATGTGTTTGGTGTTTATTGAGTGCATCGTTTATTTTATTTCCTGATAGTTCTTAATTTGACGTCACATATGGTGTTTCTTTTAAAACCACCAGTGTCAGTGTGTTGCTGCACCTGACTGGTTTGCATGAGTTCGGTTCAGTCTCACACAGTGTAATGGATGTTTTAACAGAACAAATAACTTTAACCTTAAAAGTTAGTGTGCGTTCAGTACTAACTTTGCTGTAAGACATTTTGTGACATTGACTAAGACTGCATTTTTCGCATGGAATAAACTAACTCCAGTTTTAAGAAAAGACCCCTCCTTCCCGTCACCCCCAGCCATTCTTCCCTTTCAAAGTCGTTTCAGTTTGTGTGATGTGCCCCGTTTTATGGAAAGAGAATAAACCGTAAAATTTTCCTAGGAAATTTCCTGTCAGAATTACATGGTGCAACATACAGGATGTAAAGACAAGCTGGGGAGCTCAGTAATCAGTAGTATGTAGCTGGACCATAGCAGGATCTTCAGCGCTCTGTTCAGGGTGCGATTTCAGTGTGGGCATGAAGGTATGCACAACCAACATGTCACAACAGCACCCCTACTTTCTTAAAGTACGGACACCAGCACTCTGGTCCCGCAGTTTGTAGTACTCTGTCTTCTGACTGAAATGCACGATTTGTTTGTTGACGATCAGAACTTTTTCCCCGCTTGGGTGGCGGATAGCGTACTAGAGGATTACGAAGGCAGTTTTTGCCCCACCGTTTAGCACCGATAATTTTTTTTTAGAGGGTTAAAATGATGGGGGTCACGGAACCACGAACTGGCCATCTGGACAAAGTGCTGTTAAATATATAAAGTAAGAACCAGTGCTTCCTCCTTTTTTCTTACCGTACCTTACAACTGTTCTGGGCAGCAGGCGTAGTGAGTACTTATTTCTCCCACATGCATACTGTTCTTCAATAGGATGTCGCATCCAGGGCGTTGAAAATATCTGATTAGATGCACGGGTGATCATGTTTCCAGTTGCTGCTTGTGCAGGCTGAGCCCCACGAACTGCTCGAGCCTTGACCCAAAGGGGAGCGAACTGTGAGCAACTTTTGTACCGAGAGACCTTTCTTCTTGGTTTAGTGCAAGTTCTTTTCGCAAACACTTGGTTACACATCATCCGACACAAGCTTTCTGTTATCTCTTCTAGGCCTCTGCGGGTCCTTTTGGATAATTAACACTGTTTTGCCTTTTGATTCGGCTTTGGGCAGGGCACCGTCCCACTCCACCCCTACTGCTTGCTGTGTTTTGGGCCATCCCCCGCAAGCAGCCCTACTTCGCACCCACCCCCAACCCCTTCCTCACCCCCAGTGTGTTTTGCTGCTGAGTGTGCATGTTGTTAATATGCACGAGTGCACTTGCTGCATGAGGGGGAGTGGTGACACGAGGAAGGTTTGAGGGCGGGGGCGAGAAGCTAGCGAGAGACTCGTTGCGCGCATGATTGGCTGGAAACAGAATTAACCATGAGCTTGTTGTCCGCGAGGGATTTTGTTTTAAATTTATTTTTATTTACAAAAAGAAGGGGGGAATACCGAACCACACCTTATTTAGCATCACAGGAAAACAAATGGTTGTGCTTATGATAGTTCGTGAAAACAGTTTGTTACAGCTGACGTAACGTTGACTGAAGTGAGAGAAAAATTCGGAAGTGGAGATGGAAAATGTGTGGTTATTAAATGTAATGTATATTTATAATTGCCAATGAGACTTGTTTGTTTTAGAGGTTTAATTATATTTCAGCATATGAAAAATAAGCAGGCTGGGGTAGGGGTGGGGAGGGGGAGAGTGGTTGTGCTGGTCTTTCTGAAGCTGACTCGTGCTCTTTCACGATCGTAGTTTGTACTTCAGATAATTTTATGTCGGTAAATGTATTTTGCGTTTTATGTTTTAAGAATTTGTGTCTTCCATCTCCCAGCTTTAAAGGTGTAACATAACATTTCCACGTGAAGGTAGGGAAACGGGAGTCGATCTGTATCTCCACGTCTTGACAGCGCATCCCTTCTCAGTTCTGTAAACCAGCCTTAGATCCTTGGATATCGGCCCGGGAGCCGCCCAGTTTTTCTTTGCGGCTTCCTGCTTTTTAGTTGTACTTGTCAGGGTTTTGAGACCTTGGCGCTGCTATCAGTTTTGCGCGAGACATTCTTTCTCTGGCACCGGCTGTTGTAGAATCGCCAGCGCAAGCCACACACAAGCACGGCGTCGTTGTTAGTAATTTCGCACGTGCCGTAGTGACGGCAGTGGCAATTACGGGGCGATGGTTCTGGTGGCGGATATCGGCGGGCGAACGCTGCCAAACCCGTACTCAATCCCTGCTGTCACAACACCGTGCAGTCACCGCGCGGAACTAGCACGCAGGCGCACTCTCAGACAGGCCTCTCTCATTCTTCCTCCACCTTCCTTCCTTTTCAGCCTCTCACACACGCTGTGTACGCGCACCACTCGAAAAAAAAAAACCTCGTTTGATGGTACAAAATTAAAGCCTTTTTTATTTTTACATCATCGCATAACTAAGAGATGACTATGGAGGCTATAACTTAATCCAGGTTTATTTTTGTATTCTTAGCCTTCTGTGTTACTTTAGTGGGAGTGTGCAATAAGAGCAGCTTAGGAGACCAGCGACAATGGCTAGATGAAAAGGTGAGCCAGCCTCCAGACTAGTGAGCGGCTATGTAAGGTGGGTAGCGTTTTCGCTGACACGTGTGTCCTGGATGTTGCTACAGAGCGCAACAGTTAACAACACCAACCCCGAACACCTGATCCTGTCCAACATCACGATGCATGACGCCGGCTGGTACACGTGTGTCGTGGCTAACGCCGTTGGCGTGGAGTACGGCAGCGCCTGGCTGACGGTGGTGCAAGAGAAAGGTGAGACGCGTTGCACCTAGTGGACCCTGGGCTCCCCAGGTTTCCTTCCTCAGTCATCAGTTTTCCTCCTTTTATCGTTTTTCTGCTCTCTCTCTCTCTCACTCTCTGGATCGTTGTTTTTGTTCATCGTTGCGTCAGTGTCATTGATCTTTTCTCATTATTATAATATCAAAAACGAATATTACGTCCGAATCGAAATCAGTATCAGACAACAAAAACAAACTTGCATGCGCCGTTAGTGGAGGTTGGAGACCACTTCCTCGTGTAGCTGTCGAATGTTGCAGTCTTCTTAATATTACGTTTATACGTATCAAAGTACGGCAGAGGAATGTGTGAGGGGGTGGGGGAGTGTGTGTAGGCCCGGGTGATGGGGTGGAGGTGTTCGTCTGCGTTTTGATGGTTGCATATTTATGTAATTCAAACACGATACGAGACGCCGTTATGCCTGAGGATCACTGGCCTCCTTTGTGCTCTCGACGAAGAGTAAAACTTCACTTCCACGGTGCGATGGACTGTAGGAACGCTAGCAATAAAATACTGTGACTGTAGGCAGCTCATAAGTGAATATAGACAGTCTTTCCACAGCTCATAAGTGCATTTACATGTGTTAATTAACGGCGCGTCACAATTTTTAAAGGAAAAGATCTGCGCAAATAATGGGTCGCTAACACTAAAGCATGGGGCGCCAAGAGGGGAATGGGTTTACGGATCATGCTATAAATATAACGAATTGCAATCTATAGCTGTATCATCCAGTCTATAGTTACAGAATTGCTAATCGGTAAGGACCGTTCATTTTATATTTAAACAACTCATTTTATATATATATATACAGTGGAAGGCTGGAACTATACAATGATCTCTATGTATACCATGCGCTTTGTTTACTTATAGTTTCAAGTCGATAGCTATATCATTGTTATTCTGTAGAGACAATTCTATTTTATGAGCAGAAATTGCTATACAATTCATTGTATATAAACAGTTGAAGGCTGAAGCTATAGAAGGAATTCTATCTATAGCATGTGCATTGTTTGCTGTAGAATGAATTCTGTGTACACCATGCCAATTCCTTAGCCAAACAATGGAAAGGAGGCCAGCGATTTTCAGTGCCAAGCGGCCCTCAGGGGCCACTCATCCACACAGATACCATATACATACTGGACGCACGGATTTATTAACATTTGGCCAAGTAACACTAGAAGGTTCTTAGGCTGACCCCTGCTTTTTTCGGATTTCACGCTAGAGGACCATTTTAAGCCTTAGTTAAAAAAAAAACTCCAGAAGCTCTGAGTGTATAACTACAGAATTCAATTCTGTATATATCATGAATCCGCACCCGGCGCCCCATACTAAAGCAATGATAAGGATAAACACATATTCCCAGACTTCCTTCGAAATAAAGAAATGTCTGCTATGTTCTTCCAGTGGCGTTGTCTTAGTGTCTAATATTTCGATAAAATAATGTTCAGTTTTAGATACTTTGCAATGTTCTGCATGCTCAAACTGTTGACAGCTTCAGACGAGGAAGAAGAGTGTAATTGTGATTTTTTTTCCCTTTGTATACTTGCGATGCATACCTACGATTTCATGTCGTTACTGTTCTTTCAGTCTTCTCTTTGAGTGTGTTTGTTTGTTTGTTTATTGGGGTCACATTATGAGGGGGGGGGGGGCGAGGGGTAGCTGGGAGAGAAGACGGGAAAGTTCAGTGGACGGGTTGTTGGACAGTTCAATGAACAGCTGGGTGGACAATAGACAGCCCGGTTAACAGAGGGGTGAACAATAGCTCGGTGGACAGAGGTAGACAGTAGTAGATCGGTGGACAATAGACAGCTCGACGGACAGAGAGGTGGACAATAGACAGCCCGGTTAACAGAGGGGTGGACAGTAGACAGAAAGTTGACGCTGTGGACGCATGCCTTTGGCTCACATTTTTTTTTTTTTTTTGCTTTGCGTATTTCCAGAGCCGCCGCAGCCTCGCGCTGCTTCGTCGTTGGGGAACACCGGCGGCTACATCTACCAGGACCCGCGTTTCATTGGCACCCTGATCGGTGTCTTCGTTCTCTTCGCGTCCATTTGTCTGGGCGTCGGCCTGTACTGCTGGCGTCGACAGCGCCGCCAGCGGAAGCTGCAGCCCCAGAAACCGCTCAAGCGTGTCATCATCATGAAGCCGGTGAGTGGCGCCCGACAGCGCCGTGCTTGGGTGGCGATAGCCGGATGTTTTGCTGGTCATGCAACTCGGGGTGCCTGAGGATTTGTCTGTGGGGACCAGCTTGTTTCATCGTAACAGGCAGTAGTACCCAATGCTTGGGTAGGGGAGGAAGTGGGGGTCCTGAGGCATGCTTTATAGACGCCAGGTAGTGACGTCAGACCTCCCACGGTTGTCTGTTGGTGCTGGATGTCACAGCCTAGCGTTTCCTACCTTCCTCGAGTCTATAACCCTTCTCCCTTCCCCCCCCCCCACAAACTCCGGTGTTATGTGAGCTTAATATAACCCTCTGTTGGCAGCTTAACAAATCACGCCATCTATAGAAAATGCAAACAGTGAATTTTAGATGCCGTATTGTAAACACTTCATACACCGGTCGGAGCGAAAGAAGCAATAACTCAATGTTATTCTTTGTTTACAAAACGTAATGTTGCAATTTGTTTGTAAAACATATATGTTAGGTTCCTTTCTTGTATTCAGATCACCGACTCCACTGTGCATTCCCTTTTCCCCCTAAGAACAATCCTGCACGGGACACGGCGGGAATTCTCAAGACGGATAATACAGAACAGGATATGGTCACGCCCTGCCAACAAACAAAGTTTTCTGGTGCCTCATAAACGTAACAGTTGTCGCGATAAGCCGCTGTTGTGAATAATTCGCGCAATTGGCTGAGGTTGCGAAAATTTGATTCCAGACTCGCCCTGACAAAGATTGCGAGGTTTAGATAAAAACAATACTAAAAAGCGAAATCACCTTTCAACCGGAAGTGTCGCACGTAACAAACCCCTGCGTCACGCTTGTTCTCATGTGACGGATGCGGCTTTGCACAGAACATGCCACGCCGTAGATAACAAAAACTCGATCCGTCAATCACGTACGTCGCCTCCAGCAAAATAATCTCCCTTTTTTTTAGCTCTGGGTGGTCTGATGGTTAAGGCGCCATGTACACTTTGCTGTTTCCAGCTTTAAGCGCAGTGCTTACCTTTTATGGGAGGTGAAACATTGACAGGAAATGTTGTCAGGGGCTTCTCAGTGCAGGCTCAAACATTTCGCGCTTATGGACGGCGCGCTATTTTCTTGCAGGACTTAGTAATATTGCAAGTGTTTAGCCCAATCGCGACATTCGTTCTATCTAGTGCGGAGTAGTCCAGTTCGCCCCGATCATTGCAGGTTTGTCGTTATCAGCTCACTGATCATAGGAACTGACTTTTCAGTTATACATGTTTGGGGCAGTCTAGTAGCTGTCTTGCCCGACGCCTGACACTATGGGGAACAGTTCTAGGACTGGTTGGCTCGGTGTCGGTATAATGTGACTGGGTGGGACTGAAGCCTGTGTTGCTACAGCAGTCCCAGTGTGGCAGCACGCCAATTAGTCTCAAACAACACCGTACGGATACTCATCTCGTTTGTGACTTGACGTTAAGCAACAAAACCCAAACCAAACCAGTCCCTTTTTTTGATTTCAGCGTACAAAAGGTGCGCAGCGTTTGTACAATTTGCTATTTTCAGAAATTAATAGCAGAAATAGGGCAGAAAATACCGTCGCGGGCATTTATAAGTTGACATCGCAATAGCAGATATCGGGTTCGTTTAGAAATATCTCGGTTATGGAAGCCACATTTTGTGTGAAATTATAGAAGTTGGCTTTTTTTAATGTATATAATTTTATCATTCTGTTCTTTAGCACTGGAGTACGAACTTTCGAGTAGATTATATGCGTTTTTGAAGGTTTCACGTATGCTGAGAATGAGCCCCCGCCCCCAAAGATTGTCTGTGCAGAACCCGCCCAGTACCAAACTGAAGTTGTGTCTGTTTCTGGCAGAACGACCTGTATTACCCAAATAAAGATCCGGACGCCATACAGCCACTAGTCGTCCCACAAGTGAGAATCGACTACAAACCCGGGCGACATCGCCTGTCGTCAGAATTCACCGATGTCTCGGAGTACGACTTACCATTGGACACGAAATGGGAGTTCCCCCGCGAGAGGTGAGGCCGCCGTCGGCCATATTGGCCAATGATTATAGTTTAGATAGGAGATAACGGCGTCGTTAGAATTTATCTCGCTTCGGGTCCTTTAAGGCTTACCTCGATTTTGCTGGGAGTGGTTCAGACTTGACAGCGCTTGACTTTTAAGAAACTGGTTCTGGAGATGTCGTGAAGGGTTTTTTTCCAGTTCAAAAGAAAGAGAAGAAAGACCATTTTCTTGTCAGCCCGTTCTCCTTGACATTGTGTGTTGGTGTTGACACTTGCAGGCTGGGGCTGGGAGATCGGCTGGGCGAAGGCGCGTTTGGTCTTGTTGTCAAGGGCGAAGCACTGGGCATCTTCAAGGACAACAGCTCTGTGACGGTGGCGGTCAAGATGCTGAAGGAGGGATCAACGGATCGCGAAATGATGGACCTCATCCGGGAGATGGAGATGATGAAGTTGATAGGGAAGCACAAAAACATAATCAATCTGCTGGGCTGCTGCACGCAACGAGGTAAGACAGCTGCACCGTGCTTTGATCTGCTTGTGTGTTCGTGAGGGAGAGAAGTGGGAAGGGGGTACAGAGAGGGGAAGAATAATGCTGCTACAGCGATTATGAAAGGGATGGCGAAATTGTAGGGAGTAAAGACGATCTTTATATTTCTGTGATAGAAACGAGGAAGGAATACTGCTGTGGAGCTGGGGTGGTGATGGTTTGAAGGACACATTTTGGATCTTTTGTTTGATCTTGCGAAAGGGTGGGTGGAGAAAAGAAATCTTGGACTGTAGACAGTACTTGTGAGGCCCGAGAACCTGAACAAAACGTAAGAATGTCTGACCGACCGTTTGTTCCTGGTTGGCACACGCGCAGGTCCCCTGTACGTCATCGTCGAGTTCGCGCCGAATGGGAACTTGCGAGATTTCCTTAAGAGTCACCGGCCCTTGGGCTCAAGCTTCGCCTGCGTCTCCGAGTACGAGCGGCCGGCCGTGGGAGTGACGTCCCCTGGAAACCCGGGCACGGCCGGCGACATGAAGGAGCAGAAAGCCCTGACGCCCAAAGACCTCATCTCCTACGCCTACCAGGTGGCTCGCGGCATGGAGTACCTGGCCTCGAGACAGGTACGTGCGCTGCTTCGTTTAGTCTGCCGCAATAGGTTTGGCTTAAGGTGCAGCCATCGTTCTTTGAATTTTATACCTTGGGAAACGATTTATCGAGTTGTTCTTTCTTTCTTAAATATCATTTTCGTTTCTACTAATTGTCTTCGGAGTATCCTTGCAATGAAGTGGTGTAACTGGAGCCCAGCGGAGGATTTGATGTGACATATTCACGAAGGAGGCAGAGCTGGAGTGGTGCCTTTTTTCTGTGCCGCTGTCTTCTCGTTGCGTGCGTAAAATCTATAGAGGTTGGACTGGAGTGGTGCAGCGTTTCTGCGTGGTGGTTCTTGTCGCGTGTGTACAATCTATAGACGTCAGAGCCAAGGGCTCCGGTTACACAACCTTCTCGTAGCTCAGCTGGCTCCTTGTCACATCGTCGGGGTGTCTGCACGGCTTTCAGCGGTCTCACTGCCGATCGACGGGCTGCATACTGTCATGACGTTACGTTCTGCATGCCTGTCATCCACTTGCTAATTGCTTGAGCTCTGTGTGCGCTCATATTGTTTTTAAGCGCAAGATGTGAAGATTATGTTGGTTTTTTTTCTCTTGTTAAGTTGAGTCTACTCCCCAAATTTTAATCCTCTCTCCCCTCCCCCCTCCCCCAGTCCACACGCCGGTCCGCCTTTCTGTGGCTGACGTCGTGTTCTTTTTTTCTCCGTATGACATCAGGCGATGTGAAGCTGTGCCTGCTCGCTGCTGTTATCTACGGTACACGCGTGGGGGAGGGTAGGTTTCGGGTACATTTTTCTCTTTTTTGGGGGGGTGGGGGAGGAGGGTAGTGGTGAGGGGAGCTACAGATAGAGCTAACTGATCCACTGATATAACCTTGGAAGTGCACGTCGCTGGCATCACACCGGACTGACTAGTGTCCGGTGACCAGTGCCGTGACCTCGCGCCATCCAGCGGCAGTTGGCGCACAACTTTAACTCGCACGTGCACGGCTTTCCGGTGACGATGCATCCTCACTGGTTCCACAGAAAGAGGAAGCCGGGTGGTGTAAACGGCTGCGAAAGATTAATGACACCTACCGGGGAGAGAGCCGTATATTTTCTTTTCAGTTGTCTTTTTCTGTAAAGTTCCTTCCCTCCCTCTCTGTCTCTCTGTCTGATGGGCTAAGTGCTGTTGTATGTCTGAATCATTACGTTTAGAGTACAACAACTTCACCGTCAGACCAGCCGGACCCCTGCACACTTTCATCATCAATCTTGAAATAACGGCGTAGAGAAAGAGGGAAACAGGCTAAAGACCGTTTATTGCCATCATGTTTGTGTGTGCGCTAGAAGCAGCTTTAACCGGACCGCGTAAATCTACCAGAGGTGGTGCTTCCCCCCGCCCCCAACTCCTGTCCCAACCACCTTTCCCCCATTCCTGGCCTTTAGAAAAGGGCACACAAGGTCTAGCGGTGTTTTTCACACGGTTGTTTATTCGTTTTAAGCATTAAACGCACATCCGCCAAAAGTCTGAAAACGGATCTTGTGTTTTGTGCGCTAGAGATAGCTGCATGACTAATTGCTGGTTACTGGTTGCAAATAACGGCAGTGGCCTGGTAGTTCTTGCGGGCTGTCTTTACCATCAAGGCAAAGGTTTCGTATAATTTTCGACTGCCGATGACTAAGAAGGACCCTTTTCCCGGCTTCCCTCCTTCCCCCACCCACTGAAAAGGCGATTGAATAATGCACTATACTGTAGAGGATATGAACGTGCTCCACAAACACTCGTGGGTGGAGGTGGATTAGGTGGAAAAAGGAGATTTAAACTTTGCAGCGGTGTTGAAAGAACATATTGCATTTTGAAGTGTACACATGTAATTTTTTTTGTCACTGCAGCGTGTAGACGTGTTTGCTTGTCGTTGGTGGCTTGAGTTTTTTGTGTGCGTGGGCTAGGCTTTTCAGGATGGGGTTCGGATTCCAGCTTAATTGACCCTGAACCTGAACTTCCTTCTCCTACCCCGACCGCCAGCTGGGGCAAAATTTCAGACCCACAGATGCAGATGGAGTTAATGCCGCTTGGCAGCAAAAGCAGGGTAATGAGATGGGGTCAGGTTGCAGCGGAGGTTTTGGCAAGTTTCCGGCCCGGCCCAACTCGTAAGGCCGGGGCGAGACTCACAGACGAGGACGGTAAACGACGTTGGTTGCAAGAAGTCCGGTTGCACAAACGATCGGAAGGGGTCCATCGGCTAGAATCCTGGGGATGTGCGTATGTGGGGTGGGGGTGCCACTGGTTCGCGAAAGCACTCGGATTACCGCCAGTGGCTACTGCCGCGAGTAGCGGGCTGCAAAACTGAACCACGAAAACAACCTTTCTTTTGTTACTCCACCTGGCATGACAACTTTAGTCTACGTTCATCCTGAGAACGGGGTTTGAAAAGTTGTGCATGCGTCATCAAGACCACGTGGCTTGTGTTGACTATTCATGTCGGATGGTCTTGAGCCTATTCGAAAGTTCTGAGGCAGCTAAAATTAAATGTCTCAGTTACAGGATGTCCTTCTACCTCAACTCGTCTTCAGTGTAGGTCTAACGTGTCATCATTCATGGAAAGTGATTTCGAGAAAAGATCAGAAAAAGCTGAATAGTTAGGAATGTTTCCTTGTCTTTTAAGCCTGCCAGGATAATGGGGTCTGTCTTGTCTGGTACGGTTGAACGCAGAATTATATCGCCAAATTAGTACATCGTTATCTCGGATACAGACCAGGAGACAAGGTGCGGCCACTTCAGCCTAGATGCATACCGACTGCGACACTAGCGACCGGTCCAGATGATGTCATGCTATGCACGTGGTACCGCGAGATGCTGCCATTTGACGCTAGTGCACGAACCACCACCTAACAGGGGAGATAATCCTCTGTCGTCGGTTCCTGGGTATGAAGAGTTAAGCATAAACCGCCTGTTCAGGTCGAAAGGCCCAACACATTGGCACTTCTGCACAAGCAGCATCGACGGTCAGCCGTCTGTGGGAAGATGCCTCGCCCTAACCTCGCTCACCCTAACCTCGCTCGCCTTCCGTGCGTCTGTAACACTCGCCGTCGTTCCCCCCCCCCCCCAACACCAACCCTAGCGAAGACGACAGCGGTAACTGGCAGCGCCAGCGGCACCGTGTCTGATCCTTCGCTGCGGCTCTGTCGCATCAGTCAG
>SMGT01005983.1:79594-91815 GCA_004794575.1 Lanistes nyassanus
AAAGTGAATGATGCTTGACACGGCCTTTCTTAACTAGATAAATGTGCGTCCTTTTTCGCTGAACTTGTCGGGGTTGGTTGGTTGGTTGGTTGGGGTTTAACGCCATGTCAGCAGTGTAGGCTGCGTCACGGCGGTGAACTTGGGGTGTGCGTGAGTAGGTTTGGCAAAGTAGTACGCACATGAGTCCGGTTAAGAAAGGTCTTGCGTTCGCCAGTTCCTTGCACTGGTGATTCGGGAGTTAGACTGGAGGTGTGGAAGGAAACTGACTTGCTGTGGTCACGTGATCAGGCTTACCTGGACTTGGAGCCCATGGACGGCCCGATGAGCACGTCGGACTCCCAGTACTCCTCCATGAGCAACGACAGCACCAGCAGCGGTGACAACTCCGCCATCGTCTAGCGCGCCGACTGCCTGCACGGTCCGGGCACTGACCACGGTCTGCTGGACGTCTGGCCAGCGAAGGACCAGCCACTCTCTCACGGGCAGGGCCCGCACGCGAACGTGCGCACGCGTGTACATGCACAGACGCACGCGTGTACATGCACAGACACACGCACGCACGCACAGGCACACGCACGCACGAGTGGATGACACATTACACGTAGTCCAGCGTGCGCACGCACGGATTCACCTGCCTGCAAGGATCGAGCACGCATTTCCCATGCACACACGACGCCTTGCCATTCTGTAAGAGGATGCTGGCCAGTGGGCATCGTTTGAGTGGCCACACCTTGGCGGAACTCTCTCGAATTCTTCAGACAGTAAGCCGCTGTATTGGCACAGGGCTCAAGAGAAGTTCGAGATATTATTTTTTTTTTAAAGCCAACAAAAGAACTCTGCTGATGGGTTACTTACTTTCACCGCGAGCTGTCTAGGCAGAACGCAATGACATTTTGTCACCTCTAGCAATAAGGTCACGTTGAGAAGTGATGCGTGCAGTGCGCGAGGGAAGGTTTTTTTCGCCATTATGCGACGATGAGTGTTTTGTCCAGGAGGGACACGACGTGACGTCAGTGAGCAAGGGACCTTCCTCCTGTTTTGCGCATGCGCAAGACGCAGTGACTTGGACCTGTGACTAGAGGCGTGTAGGAAACCGGTGGGAAAAAAACTTTCGTCGGCTGGTTGCCGCCTTGGGCTAGCAGAAGCCAGTTTTGCACCTTGCACACGTACGTGTGAGTGTCACATCCCACCGTTCACGTGCCAAGATGGCGGGAACGAGACGATGAGACCTCTTTGAAAACTTAGAATATCAGTATTTCGTCCTTGGGGTGACGCCTAGCCCCTTTCTTAGTGCACATGCACTGACCAGTTGTATAAAATTTTGTCGCTTGCCCACCGACTATGGTCAGCGTGTCAGTGAGGGTGGGTTTTTGAAATAGCCTGTTTGTTGTCAGTTTTGTGTTTCAGATCAAGTAGGTCTGTGTATTTGTCACTGCAGTCGGTGCATAAACTCCGTTTTTGCCAGCCTGGCTCCACAAGCCGCACACACCACACGTTCACTGCTCAGAACAAACGAACAGCCGAGAAGTGGACAGTGATGGTGACATCTGGCCAGTAAGCATCACGTGACTGTTGTACATTCTCATCGCGGCCAGAAATGTCATGGACTTAGATCTTGCTTTTAATTTGAAAATATTGTTCCTCGTAATTAAAAAAGTTTAGTTTGGGTGTGGGATGAGGGGAGGGGAAGATGTCGATTTGGAAGGTGTGAGAGATAGGGGATGTGGTTGAGGTTCATGTCGGGTTTGTAACTGCCACCGACAGAGCGACGGTTGCAGTAGAGAACCACTAGAACTGGCCAGTTTCGTGTGTGTTGTCATCGTCATCGTCATCCTCATCGTCAGCTTGGGACCTGCATTAGGGCACAGACTGGTACACATGTCTTCGGGGCAGCGTGCTTTAGACGTCAGAGACTGACCTCCGTGCACGTGATGACCTCTGACCCGCGGATGCGCCATCAGTCGCGAAGCATCCGTCATGGTCAGCAAAGAGAGGAACAGTGCACATCTCGAGGCATCGCGCTACTGGGCAGCCAGCAAAAGACAGGAGCTGCATCCAACGCTAGCAGAAAGGAAACGTGAAAGGAGTTCCGTCCTGGGCACCTGCTGTGCGGCTTGGGCGAAACGGAGGAGACAGACCCTAGAAGACAAAAAGAAATCCAGACAGTTTGCAAAGCTCAGGATGTTTTCCGTCTTTCGACTTGTGTTACTGCCACATGTTAACCTCTCCGAAACTTGTCTGAAATGGGGCGTCATTCTGTGACAGTAATGTAAAAAGTATTAAGTCTTCTAAAGTGTACCTATGAAAAGCGGAGGCAGACCAAATTTTGCCGAAATGTAAACCCGTTTATCTCTTTTTCACATTGTATCGGTGATAAAATCTAGAGCCAGAGATATGGAATTATTGATTTTTAAAAAGCTTTTTAAAGCCCAGACGTTATTATTTAGTCTGCAGTTGTAAAGTAAGTTAACAATCGCCTTGAAGCTTTAGGCTGATGTGTGGACAGCTGCTGTCTGGTGTTTATTTTTTATTTACTAAGTGTGAGAAGCATATCAGAAGGTGACGATATATACTTTAAATTCATGTGCCTGTGAGTGAGTGCTTGGCAGAGTGAGAGCTTGTGAAGGATAAGAATTAGTGTAAAACTGTCACAGACACCTAACATAAAATTAGCCCCAGGATGGTGTCATATTTTTTATCTGGCGGTGATCCCGATTCTTATATCAGTTTTTTTATGTCCTTAAAGAGTACATTTCCTCCCCAAATGACCCCCCTAAAAATTCGTAGCACAAAAAGTACTTGGCATTCTATCCCACAACACGCGTGTGCGCACACACCCACGCGCACGCGCGCACACACACCTCACAGTGACCTCGCTTGGCGTAGCGAAGATAAGGTTGAACGTCCGACAGGGCTTTACCCGCCCTGAAGGAGGGGTTAGACATTCAAACGATATTCACCCCAAACTCCGGTGCAACAGCCGCACGGTTAGAGCGCCCCCAGTATCTGCAAACGTTAGAGCATACGTTCAGGAAAAGCGTGCTACTGCAGGTGTACTGCCACTGTACATATGTATAATTCATTGTCTGCTCAAGGACGTCCTGTGGCATCAGTGACACAATTTGACGGGCGTCGGTGGAAAATTAGCACAGCGCGCGGACCTCGTGTTCGAGTTTCGGCTAACGGCGCGCGTTCTAGTGTCCGAGTTTGTGCGGACCTCGCTCTCGGTCGGTAGGGGGTGAATCCAGAGGCTTCCAGTCGTGTGCCAAGCAGTTGTGGCCCTTTCTTTCTTCCTTTTGATGCAGGTATTGAGGGAATCCCTTATTGGGTTTTCTTCCTGACAAGATGCGTCAATTCTTATATATATATATAAGCCATCGTTGCTGTACTTCGGAATGGTACAATGATTTCGGTATCACTTCACTTTTACCATCCTTTTTATCGTTCGCGTATTGTTTCATTCATTTTTGGTCCGTTTATCCATCTTTGTTTGGTCTCACCAAGCTATAAGTAAGGTCAAACTAAGTTTTTTTTTCTCTGGACCACTGAAAACTGGTGCCTTGTGGCTCAAGCTTTTCCTTCACGAATAGAACATTGTTTCAACCTTCAGAAGGTCTCTTTGATCTTGCAGGAAGTACATTTCTATCTGGTTGACACGCGGCGGTTGTTTTGCACATCTTGACCTTTGACCTCAGGCCATCGGCCTCGCACTTAAAGCGCACATTCATCAGAAGCAGAAAAGTCTGTTGTCGAGTAGAACAGTACGGGGATGTAGTAACTGCAGAGCTCGACCGGGTCATTCCAAGATATTTCACGTAGTTTTTTTTTTTGTTTTTTTTTTAAAAGCTGGCAGCCCCCATTTCGCTGTCTGACATCTAAAACCTGAGCCTTTTGCTCTGGAAAGGACGCGGTATCGTAAGTAGCTGTACATAGGCCATTTCCCCCAATGTGTTCACCCCAAAAAAGTTTTGCATTTATTAAAAATCTCACCCCACCCCCATCAAAGAAGGTGTCCAAAGTTTTTTTTTTAATATTACGAACGTGCTTGCGTTCAGATGTGTTCATTTGCGCCTTCTGTTTATGGCATTTACATAATTTTCTTCACCCGCTGTGCCGGTTTATAGCGGCGGGGCGTCAAAAGGAACCGAGTTTTACTTCCGCCTGGTATGTGTTCAGTGATTAGAATCTCCTTTTTGCTAACGGCATATGGTTATTGCCTTTTTATAATGTGTTTTTTTACACAGATGAAACTGCTTATTTCCTTATAGCTAGAGAGGAGTTGCGAAATAAAAGTTGGATCAGATAATTTGTTGGGGAAGGAAGATAAAAAAATATATATAATTGTCCATTTGCGGACATCGACAGAAAAGCATTGTATATTGATCTTAGTTTTGATTTCGTACATGGCCCGATTCACCTTGTTCCCACATTTCTCAAAGACGCCCCTATCAATTTCATGAAAACCACATCCCCGAGGTGCCCCATGCTAATAAAAAAGCGGAACATAATCTTGATTCAGTGGTAATTTATTGTCTTTGTTTGCCGAAGTGTTCACTGCCCTTGGTATTTTCGTAAATGCATTGTGTATCGTTCCGCTGTAAAGTGAATGCGTAGACTTAATGAATGTTCTGATAAAAGTTTTCTCCTGGCGTTTCGTGCACTAGTTACACCATTGCAAAACTTTTCTTTGTTATCAAGCAGCCTTTTCCCCTAGAGCGGTCAGTGTGCGTGATGCTGTTGTAGAATGAACTCAGAAGATTTTATAACCGAAGCGTAAGTGGGATGTGAGGAAAATGCAGTAGATAATGAAGTTTTTTGCCGCCGAGGACAGTAATTTTCACGAAGCGCGAGAAGTAAGATTTTTACATTCGCGCCCTGTTACCCCACACCACGACCGGAAGCCAGTGAAGTTTTGTGGACAGGCGGATAGCGAGGATGGGCTGTAGGACAGATCAATTGATCTGCGGCCTAAACTTTAGCTGGTCATAACAAGGCAGCCAAATACTGCTGGATGTTCATCGTACTGTTGGCCAATAGCCTCGCTTGTGTCCAGCTCCAGCGCCCAAGACTTCTGGTTCAACACTCGCAGCCAGTGAAGCAAGAAGGAAGTCTCTGCGGTGCTCGAGAAAACAGCCAGTTTGTCTGTTAGTTTCTGCCATCGGTGCAATGTTTACTTTTAATAACCGCGCTTAACAACTTCAGCTTCTTGCGCAAAACTAATCAGAGTTTTTTTTTATCACAAACTTTCAGCCGTCTTGGTCGCACACGTGTTGCATTGAGACTGTTAAACCACTGGTGGGGACAAATTGCTTGGTTCACTTCGAAGCCAGCGAGCAGCCCAGGCAAATCACAATGGTCTGTATTAGTGCCAGAAAAGAGACCGACAGTATGTCAGTCTATAACCACATTTTGTACATTTTCTTTGGTATTCTACCTTTTTGATGTTTGGCCCACGTTGAGTTTTATGTGCGATGCAAGGCACGAATACAGAACAAACTGTTGGTTACGTAACTAGATGTTTATTCGTTAAGTTTTATTTAGGTGTCTACACCTTGGCTGTATTTTAGCGGGTGCTCTGCTAATTTTTAAAACAAATTTTAATACGTTTTTCTTTTTGATCGCTTTGTGTTCATTTTAAACTCGCAAGCGCTGTAAGAACAAGAGTTGTTTTGTTGTTAGCGTCATTTTTATTTTAATGATTCAGTGTTTTAAAAACAGAGTGACAAGACGACAGATTAAATTGAGAGTTCAGAGAGGTAGGTTATGTGTTCTCACCATGTTGATGTCGTTGGCGGGAAAGCTGATGGCACCAGATCTAGTCCACGCATTTGCAGGTAATGCTGCGTTATCGGGAATTAGGATACATGTATTCTGAGATCGATTTCAGACTGGAAACTGTTCTTCATGGGTCTTACCCTGGAAGATTATGTAAATACGCATACACGAGCAGCTTTCTGTCCCGGATGTTTATTCTTGTTCACGAAAGATGCCTGCCCCTGCCCGGTCAACCGGTCTGTGTTGGCAATACTTGGATTTTTAAAAAAAATAATGTAATAGATGGATGATTTAATCGTTTCGATTACTACGGGTAGGATCTCGGACCTTTCTGCTAGACTTTTCCCCTTTGGACGTGGAGAAGGGGCCAACCCTATCTCTGGTCCAAGGAAAGACAACAGTAAAAGTTTGCCCTGCGTGCCACGCGACATTCGGAATTTTCTCAGCATGCAGTGTGCAGTCGGCCAATGATCGGGCGACTGCCTGAGGCTGTCGGCCGCCATCACAATGAATGCTGAGGAGTGTGGTACGGTCTAGCTCCCCCACTGCAAATGAAACGTCCCCTTTACTTTGTGGCCTGCTTTTGTCAGTGTTTGTGATGACGCTTTTTGTTTGATTACGACAGCGTTGGAAGTGACATAGACTGTGTCTCTTTGTCGCCGCTTACACTGCCGTCTGTTGATCGCATTTCGTTACTGTTTATCAGTTGTGTACGTTAGACTTTGGAAAACTCGACAATAAAACAATCATTAGAAATACTTTTGTTCAGAGTTTTACATTTTCCGTGTCTTCATCTCTGACTCTCTCCTCTCTTTCTCATCTCTCTGTTGCCAGTCTGGTTGCATCTGCCTCTACGCATGGTGTGTGTGTGTGTGTGCGCGCGCGCGCGTGGGATGTTTTTTTCCCCACGATGAAGGTTGTCTCAAAACGGCTTTGAAGAACGAAAGAGGTTAATGAAAGCCGTTTGGGGAAGAGCAGGTGGATAGGAAACCGCAGTCGCTGGTTAGAAAACTCCACGAGCAGTCTGCAAACAGATGCGGCAGGCATAAAAAAACTGCGGTACACGGGTTCCGAACCACAGCCCACAGTATTGGTTACAGTCTTGATTCACTACTATTCTACGGGGGATTCCACGGAGGGGTGGGGTGGGGAAACAATGGACGTTACAGCAAAAAGTGTAACTAGTTGGTCTTTGCCAAGAGAAGGGGAATGCGCGTAATTTTAATTTGAAAAAGCATTGTACGAGTAATTGTTTAGTAATCTGTGTAGTTAAAATTCTATTTAAGTCCTTGTAGTTAATTTCGCATAGGATTTCTGATCTCACATACATAGACGCATACAAACACTACACACATACCCTGGTAATCTAGTGCATGAGTGACAACCTGAGCTGTAATCTAGCATACACTGCGCATACAGTCGAGCGAGCAACATCTAATCTGAAATTGATTCCCAGCAGAAAGTTTGTCCCACTCCCTCTGTCTCGCAGCCGAACGCTCGTTTTAAAGGTGCCCTGAAAAAAGTGAGACAAGCAGCTATCGAGACCAGATTTCAGTTTACAGCGAGGAATGCGCTGGAGAATGGTTATAGACGGTGCAGGTAGTTAACTTCACGCAGGCACCTGGAGCTTCAGTTTTGTACCTGAGCACTTTGGCATGAAGAAAAATAGATTATACGGGAATTCCAGGCGGGTTCATGCAGGCACGTTTCCCAGTTAGTCATGAATAGTTCTCACCGTTCAACATGCCTTTGGCCGAAATACGTTGCTTTGATAGGCTCCCCTCAACCCTCCCTCCCCCTCCAAAGAAAAGAAGGAACGATCGATAATGAGAAGGAAAATAAAAGAGATCACTATTGGACGGCAGCGGACTAACAAGTTTAGACTATTGGCCAACATCGCCTTGGGTGCTGGGTATGCTGATGTAGCGACTCACGATTGTCAACAGTTACGCGCGATTTAAACTTCCTTCACTTGGGGGAAAGGGGGAGGGGGAAAGGGCTGATAAACAGCACGAAACATTCGACAAAATTTAAAAAAATCAAATTACAGGTAACTAAGGTGCAATAGCGTTCTACACCGCCTAAAACTTTTCGTGGGGGTCTACAAGTTACCAAGTGACGACACTCCTCTACCCCAGAACTCCATCTTGTCAAAACTCATTGGGGGAGGGGGGGGCTGCCTTTGACTAACTGAGAGCCACAAAGGCGTGTGAAGCCTAACAATTTCGCAAGGAAGCGAAAATGACTTTTCTTATGAGTCACAATAACACCGAAAGTCAGCAGTCGAAAAACCTTTCCAGCATGTAACGTTGCCCTGGCTTGTAAATGCATCCGGAACTACCGCCTGCAAATTGGAGACAGCTGCAGTAATGTCATTCATTACCTTATCCATAAAGTCGAGTCACACTATAAGGATGAAGGGTTTTTCCTTAATCATCAATAACTAAACCCCTGTCAGGTCTCGTGAAAGTGAAAACTCAGGTAAGAGTCCCGTTTCCTTGTACCCAAAAGGTACAATTTCTGCATTTCTACCAACAGGTGGCGAATTCGATTAGTTTTCGGCAGTGAGACTCTTTTAGTGTGATCACAAAGAAGATTTAGGCTGGCACGAAAAGAAAACACAGAGTTTCGTCATCTCAGCAAGGCTTTCAAACACGAGTGATTGTCTGGTAAGAAAGTTTGCAGAGTTCCCTGCAACGGTAAGCAAAAGGCACCCTTTTTTTTCAAACAGCCTATTTGCTGCAGGAAAACACGTTGACTCACCTCCGCGGTTTGAAAAATTTGCCGTCGGCTGTAAAAATTTCCATTTTCGGCGCCAACGCTTTTTCTTTTTACACAAGCGATCGCCATCTTTTCTTCGTTATCTCATGATGTTGACCCACACGGACGACGTGAGCAGTGTGCCGATGAGGCGTGGGGAGACAGGTTCATGTTATCTCAGTATCTTAAGCTAGTGGCAGCCCGACTTTTGGCCAGTGCGCCTCTAAAATGGTGCTCTGCCGCCAGCAAGGTGACCTGTCTGGTCAACTGACTGGGACAAGTCGCCCGCAGATGTGCTTCTCTGAAAGAAAATCTCTGCTGCAAGGTTGTCCGCGGTTTAAATTTGTGTACCTGAAAAGTTTGGACAAGTGAAAGAATCGCTAGCGTACACGAGATGTAACACTCTTTCTTTCTTTCTTTCTTTCTTTCTTTCTTTCTTTCTTTCTTTCTTTCTTTCTTTCTTTCTTTCTTTCTTTCTTTCTTTCTTTCTTTCTTTCTTTCTTTCTTTCTTTCAATCCCTACCCTTCGCTCTTACCTTTTTTTCCTTATTTCGAGGTCGTTTGTGAAAGTGAATGTCTTCCCCTCTATCTGTCATTCTCTCCCTTGCTTTCGCTTCTATACACGCACACCCTGGAGCGTCCCCGCGCGCAAAGAGAGAAGGAAGGGGAATAGAGATTAACAAATCGAAATGGCTAACTCTAAAATGTCTTTTTATAAAAATGTAGTCATTTTTGTACCGGTGGACAGCTGCACGGATGATGTGTACTGGAAAGCGTAAAAAAAAATGATGTACCTCATCTCGCCGCATGACTTGGTGAACTTGCTTCGCGGAGTAAGCACTGCTGTGACCGCGCTAAAGGAAGCCGAAGGTGCAGTTTGGAACCACTTTCATCCTCAAATGACCTCCACACTTCAAAGATTTCAGGCTCAAGAGCTCACATCCGGGCTACTCATTAGTCTCGTTTTAGACTGTAACTTCCAGGTTTCGTGGCGTATTGATACAGTCGTTACCTCCTTTTCTCCTGGTTTGCTTTCCAGTCTGACTCTCCGTGAAAATCAACATCTTGAGTAAGTGAGCGAGCGGGTGAGTGAATGAGTGGGTGGGTGGGGGTGTACTGCTGAGTTTTTCCGTATGTGGATGGGTGGGCGTAGTAGGGTGATGTGGTCGGAGTGAGTAACTGAATGAACGGACAAACAAGAATGTTTAGTGACTGTCTTGTCAAAAAGAATGGGTGGTCAATGCAGCTATACATTCTCTCATCCACCAACCAGTAGCCTTCATACGCCCCTCCCGGCCCATCTGACCCCGCCTCCCCACCTCCCCACCTGGTTGTGTTCAGGTCTTCGACATGAGGGTTTGAAGATCTTTAACTAACTTCTGATGAACAAGAAATAAAATAACAAATATGACATCGAGAAGATCCATACATAACCTAGTCTTTGTCCAGCGTTTTCCTCCGCTCTGGAGAATTTCTGCTCAGCTTCTCCCCCCCAGTAGGAACGAGGTGTTAGTGAAATCAGTCGTGGCCTTTGATATTTGTTTGCGCTAAGGTGTGGAGATCAGTGTGAAGTAAACAAAAAAATCAACTGCTGACCCAAACTGCACAAAGGTCCAGGCGAGAACTAAAACTCTCATTCCTTGAAGCTAGAAATAACATCTTTCTGTACGCAGGCACAAAAGGAGGACTTTTTTTATAGCGATGGGTGGAACATTAGGATTTGGGTGGGGGATATTCTGAAATCTGGCACCAAAGAGCAATGACCTGACTGTAATCGGCTGGAATCCAGCTGTTGTTCTCATTCTGCCAATGCTTCTGTCAGACGCCATTTTGCCATTTTGCCATCTCGCCCTCCCCTTGTTGCCTCCATTCTAGAGCGACGTTCTTCTGAATTCTGAAATAAAGCGTTGCAGTGTCTCATTATATGGTCACTGTCGTATTTTCCACATCATGCCCACCGTGTCTTGTAATTAGAACTACATGCACTCTGAATTTTTGATCGAAATTTCAGTGACTGGTAATGCTCCCCACTGTGCTCTGTAATTGTGCAAGAATTGGGGTCAATACTGTATGTGCGTGTGTGTGCGCGCGCGCGCGCGCGTTCGTGTGAGTGTGGGCGCGTGCGTGAGAGACGGAGAGGGAGGGAAGCAAGTGACAAGATGGCAGTTGACGGGGGGGGGGGGGGGNNNNGCAAGGGACGGAGAACTGATTAGCTCTGATTTCCAGGCATTAGCTGCGAATACTCTGTCATTTTCTTTGACGGGTACGTGTAGCAGCTCTCGCGATCCATTCCTCTGGACCCACACCCCAGCCTCCTCCTGATTCCCTCGAGTCCTGACAGGCACGCCTGCCCTTGTCCTTGTCCTTGTCTCCTAGACCGGTCGAACACTGTAAGCTTTCCCCAGACCAAACCACCACCTACAGTCTAATCCATCCAAACAAACTTGCAAAATACAGTCATTTTATTATTATTTTTTCTTTAACCAGCCCCACTTAAAATATCGTCCCTTTCACTTACAGAGGATATAGTGCGCCAGTAGACTTAAAGTTAGCACTTTTTTCTGCTGTGTGACTCCCTTAAAGAACCTCAACTTCCGGCAAACTATCGGCGGATTACTCTGTTTTATATGCGGGGCTGAAATAGTGATTCTGATCCATGCATTGCCGTACTCGAAGCATAATTTGTTAATGATTTTTTTATAGTAAAAGGAAAAAGTACTGGTGGATTGCTGGGCTGATGTTTTTATCATATGATCAATGTCGCTGCATTTAATGGCTAGGAGTGTAGTTGTTTGGATTTTGACGCAGAATCACGAAACGACTTTCATGGTGGCGGGGTGGGGAAAGTGGAAGAAAGGGAACGGCAAGGGAGGACGTGTTTGGGAAAGATGAAGGATCAGAAAGCTGGAGTACCCAGGCCTAAGAACAAACCCCGAGGCCCCCCCCCCCCAATAAAGTCCCGCATCCAGTCAGCCCGATGTTGAACAGGCACCCAGTTCCTCCACTAGACAACACAGATCACATACACTGATAGAATTAAAGAAAAAAACCACATTCGGAACATGTCATATCAGTCTGTTCTGGGACCAAACACGACTGTGTAGGCCAAGCGTTTAACAAACGATATCCCTAAAATGGGCGGACATAGGTGGGGACAGGGTGTTTTGTTGACATGTTATTTCCAAGGAAAGAAATTTTTACAGCGATCAGCAAATGTGACGTAAGAAGTTGCTATTTACAGCCGTACAGATGACATATCCACTCGTCATCGAAATAGGTTGTTAAAAAACAGGCTGATCAGGAGTTAAGTAATACCATGTGACAGCACCTTAGAAGCCACTCACGCATTTTGTGTCCGGTCTTTGCAAAGTCTTTTTTATTATGTCCTTTGCCCCAACACTTTAATTCCGAATATCTTCATGAAGTGTAGCTCGACAGCTCTGTTTGAAGAAGTCTGAGGGCTTTGGATAAAATACTGTGAAACAGCGCTTGCTGTGCACGAGATTTAAGCCCTCGACACTGTCTTGATGACATGCATGCATCACCGCTGGCTATGCTATTTTAGTAGAGAGCAAGGACTACTATAATCAAGGACGTGCACACCTGAATTTCTGACTTTGCTAGCGAAAGCCATTCATTTTCTTCGTAACCGAGACTTTTTTTTAAACAAAGGTCATCACACATGTG
>SMGT01005984.1:5668-22865 GCA_004794575.1 Lanistes nyassanus
CCCCCCCCCCACACACACAGCATACTTTTTTTCAGCATACTTTAGATCGTGTTACAATGACACCGCCACAGATTTTGTGGACTACTATTATTTCATTTGAATTGTCTGTTGCTCAAGTGTTTCGATATATATATATGTGTGTGTGTGTGTGTGTGTGTGCGTGCGTGCGTGCGTGTGCGTGTGTGTACGTTTGTGTTTGTAGGCTGGACCAAACCATAGGCAAGCCGATGTACCAGGGTAACACCAAAGACCGGGAGCGCCTGACGCTGTGCGCAAGGATAGCCAGAGTGGAGAGTCAGGTATGGTTGATGAGAAGGTGACAAGACCATTAAGCCACCTTTCACTCAAAGCGTGTCTGACGGCACTCTTCTACACGCTTTTTGAACTTTTTTGAACTTTTGTCGGTCACCAGTAAAGTTGACTACCACCTTGTGACGAAATATGGTGACGAAAAGATCTCATCTTTTGGCCAGGTATTTCCGTGGACATGACAACTGTATCACCTGTTCATAAGGCTGGCTGCTTCGCCCTGATATAACCTTGGCGTTTGATAAACCTTAATAACAACCACAGATCGACGACAGATTTATCTGAAGTATCAAAGGGGGAAAAGCTAATAGCATATAAAAGTTCTTACAAAACCACAATCATCCATACAGGCAGGGATGGGGAAATAGGGTGGTTCGGTGGCCCTTGCCCACTAGAAATCTTGCAGGGCCATTAAGATCATAAATCACTACCCCGTCGAGCCATCGATCTTTTCGAAGACTGCTGCAGATGTTGTTTTTATCAGCCTGATTGCTAGAATAGCCATGCACGGCGACACGTGCAGCATTGAAGAAAGCGTCGCGTTCTAATTAACACCTCTACCAAATAAGAATAAAACTTTCATGATTTTTCAAGGCCGTAATTAAAAGGTTTCTCTGTGCTTACTTAATTTTGTCTGTATTTTTCAAATGTGCTACTGAGAGAGTCGTTAAAAAAAAACTTTGGCTAGTAGAAATTTCATCGCCCAAGTGAATGTCAAAAGCCACTAGCGCGTCGAGCAAGTGAGAATTTTGAAATTCCCCATCCTTGATACAGACAACTATAAGTGTTTACGTTGTCAAATAAATATCCATTGGCTTTTTTCGCTTTAAATTCAGTGACTCTGCGTTATGACACGCTATTCTTGACCATCGGTGCGTACCTCTCGCGGTAATGCCTTTTCTCTTTGTGTAAACGCACAGTTTGCGCAATGCATTGCTCTGTTTCAATGAGGTTGATGCCTGAATCTCTATGACTCCCTGACTCGCAAGAAACTTTTTAAGAAACCTTATCGAATCTCCTGACCTCTCGACTCTCTGCTTTCTTTTTCAGGTGAACAAACTAGACAGCAAGATCGACCAGGCCTTGATTCTTCTCAACATCCTCGTGCAGCAAGGCGAAATGAGACAACGGGAACGGCAGGAGTCTACAGACGCCTCCTAGCAGGAACAAAACAAAGACAGACTGCAGAACCAAGCGTTGCCTGGAATCGCTTCGCAAGAAGCCAGAAAACCCATGGACGGCTCCCGCTGTTATCACAGCAGGAAAGTCATAAATCCATGAGTGTCCCAGACAAAAAAATTCAAGCCTCCATGGGAGTCCTGCAGCACACCCTGCTACAATGGCAGGAATGCCTGGAATTCGTGGAAATCTCCCGGTGTTCATCTGGTAAAGCAGAAAGCTAGCTAAGGTATTTTCAGAAATCTTCCTGTACTACCCCGCTGGTACGGCGAAAATTCCAGGAATCCCCGATGTTCCTCTAGCAGTGTTTTGCTGGGGGAAAAAAGCGGAAAGCTAAGGATCTCTGGACGACTTCGCCAGTACCCGGCTAACACAACAGCCCGAGCAGGAATCTATGGGCTTTTTTCTGACCCTACACTGTTACCAAAGCGGAAAAGCTAGGAATGCGTGAAGAAATCTCCCTGTCCTAGCCTGCAGACTGGCCTGCTAACAAAAAGCCCAAGACCCCCCTGCAAATCCTCTACCAGTACCGATCTGCTACCACAGAAATCTACAGATGCCTCTACGTACTACTCTGCTGGCACAAGCAGAAAGCTGGAGACACATCGACGTCTGCCGACGTCTGCCGACGCAGGCTTCAGGCCGCTAGCCGGCTTACGCAGACAGCCGGGAAACCACGGAATATCTCCTGTCACCAGACTGTTGACATCGATAACTGGCTAGGATGCACGACCGTGCACCCTCTTGTCACAGAGGTAAAGCCAGGAGCCTTCTGTAACGCCAACAGGCTGTTAGGTCCAACTGAAAAATCTGAAAAATCGCCCAGTTGCGTTACTTGTACACAGAAGAGATCCACAGAGCAACACGTGTAACTTCGTACGCAGTCCGTTGTCCAGCAAGGTACACGTACGTACATGCGTAAACACAGCAATAAATGCGTTTCAGTACTATGAAGCGCATCCAGAAACCATGAGACGTAAATCTCGGATGAAAGCGAAAAGTTGAATAAGCGGTCGTGAAACAGTCAAGAGATCAGAAAAAAGAAACATGCAAAATGGACGCTTATACATATCTGCCTGTCTTTCTGTTCGGGTGTCACTTTGCGAGCTGACTGCTAACAACAAGGATGGGGAAGTTCGAAAATTTTTAATAGGCTGATAGTTTAGTATACATTTGGTAATCCGCTAGCTCACTGCCGTTTCCACTGGTCCAGGTTGGGTGTTTTCCCTCCCCTCCCTCCTCCTCCGTCCCTCCTCCTCCCTCCCTCTTTCTCTGATCGAATGACAACAGCAGTCGGCAAAAAATTCGAGACTTGAGGGGCTAGTGATTTAAATTTTCTTATGACCTAGCAAGATTTCTTATGGCCTGATGTCAGCGGACTGCCGTACTTCCCCATTCCTGCAACATCTCCAGGAAAATGGTTATACATGTAATATGCGCCTTAATCCTCCATGACTCCTCTCCCCTCCGCTCCTTTCCTCTCTCTCTCTCTCCCCACCCTCCCTTGCATCCCTGCTCTCTGTCCACTTTCCTCCCCGCTCCCTGTCTCTCGTTTCCTCAAATTGCAGACAACTGATTAGGTCATTCTCTACTGCTGTCCCAGACAGCTAATTAGATCTCTGACTGCTGTCCCAATAATCAAACGTTCAATCGATGAGACGTTAACAAGGTGTAGACCATGAAAATCAAAGCCCTCTATATTTAAGTTCATTTGTACATAAAGCATACATTGAAACAAAAAAAATTAAAGTAGGTGCAGAGTACAGTGACGTCCGAGTGGATTGAATCAGAGAAGATTAAAATTCTGGGTACATCCGTTGCGTGCATTCTGATTACACAACAGACCTTTTGTAAGACAAAAAAAAGACTGACCATGACAAACCACGATTCTTACAGGAACAAAGACTGCGTGTACATCGAGTTTGGTTTTTGTGTCAGAAACTCTAGAAGGAATTGATGATTGGTTTAGAGTGTTCCGGACTTGAAATTAAGACGATTTCTTGCGTTGTAGTGAGTTTCAGACAAAATACCAAACGTGCATATCAAAGCTCTACAATGAAACTAAAGCAAAACTCTTGAGTTGCTGTAATAAGTCTCAGAAAAAATATCAAAGATGGATATCAAAACCCCACTGGTGAACTAAAGCAAGACTAATTTACTCTTATTTTTAGCAGAATTCGTTTATGTAGAGCTATCAGGTTTTCTTTGTAAAAAGATTTTTTCCCGATTATCCCATGAGTAGAAACTAATTGGTATACAAGAAAGGTCTTTTAAGTGCACTGCCATCTACTCTTTGTCTTTGGTTACGCAAAATGCAGATAATACTCTACTAATTGTATGCTACAAATGCCAGTAACTTAACACATTGATGCCAGTAACTTAACACATTGTGCGTCTCTGCAGGCAGAACGTTATGCCATATATGCCATGAGCAGGCACCCTGTAATTACCCAACGGGAGCTATGAACAGAAAAACTGCGCCTGATGGCCTTTCTTAACCGGACAGATGTGCGTTCTAATTCTTACACAGCCACAAATCTTCTAAGTAAAAATCTTACTGCCAAGAATAATGCATCCATTGGCTTAATCACACAAAAAGCGCTGACAATAATTTTAATACCTGTTAATAAAACACACACTTCGCTATTTTAAATGTTCTTAATAACGTAGTGGCTTTTTGAGCACATTAGTGTACTAACAGTGGAATCACTTTGCACAGAAAAGTTTTCAAAGGATTTTTTTTTTGGGGGGGGGAGGGGTAGAAAGATGTAGGCATGGAGGGTTTTTTTAAAATATAAAAAGATGTTAGATATAACAGTTGTGGAATGTTTTAAGACTAAAGGTTACATATACATGCAAACATGCGTGCTTGCTTACTTACATTCATACCTGAGTAGCACCTTAAATATACATTACGTTAAAACAATGTCACACGGCGAGAAGATATGCTGATGTTTTAAAGTTTCTTTTCAAGAACAGAATAGTGTATGCACGGCGAACAGTTCAAATGCGTATATTTAAAATCACATGATCACAGACATTTGTTTTAGCACAACCCAAAATTCTTTTCTTCTAACCTTATGTCTAAAACGGAAAACACCAAGTTGTTCTTATCTAATGTCTCGCCGTTTTATTTTGAGATAAAACTAAACATTGTAACTTCCAAAAAAGCAACACATTATCTGTTTACCTGTTTTGATTTTTCTTGGTGCGTGCGTGTGTGCGTTTCTGTGTGTTTAATGATATTATTTTAGCCTGTGTTTTGCTTGAGACATTTTTCTCAGCAGCTCTCCACAAAATAATGCCAAGGGATATTTGATTAGACAACTTTTAATCGGTTTTATTGACTGAATGTGTTTGCTTTCTAAAGGTTTTGTCGCACTTTATAAATTTCATGTCTAGAATATGCGAAAATGCTTGTGTGCAATCGCATGTGTACTTCACAAAAGCAGGTAACACATGGAGCAAGAATAGCATTGTTAAGCTGCTACAGAGGGTGTTGTAAACTTTGTCCGAAGCAGAACATTTGTAGTCAAACTGTGTTTGAAACAGAAACTGGCAGTCAAACTGTGTCTGAAACAGAACTCTGGCAGTCAAACTGCCCGGCAGTCAAACTGTGTCTGAAACCGAACATCGCGGTCTTAAATAGAACATTACCACTCAAACTGTTATCTCCAGGGCTGGCTTGCATGAGCGTTCTTAGCTGGTCTTTCGGTCATAAGGGTGGTCGTAAATCTCATTCGCCCTGTGTATTTTACGTACAACTTTACGAAGGAACGGGAGATAAGAACGCTCATGCAAGCCAGCCCAGGAACAGACTCGTTTACTAGTGCACCCTCTTCAAACACACTGTCAGCAGACAGTAGAAGGTATGTGTGGGCGAATATAATGTAGGTCGTGTTTCGCTCCACCATGTAGATCTAACATGGGGGCGATAACATTCCGTAATTACTACCATCTACCACATGAAGACTGTTTGTGTGAGCACCCCGCGCACCGTGCCAATGAACACCACTGTTGATCCTGGCTGCTACAAAATGTAGACCTGTGTACATTCCGACTTGAAGAGTCGCAGTTTTCACTGTATGTTTTTGCACTTGGCCTTGTCGAACTTTGCTTAATAAGCACTTTGTAAATGGCAGGAACCGAACGCATTTGTTACCAATATCATAGCACAATAAACATCATTACAACCTTGTACCTGCAGTCAAATTCATTGTTTACAGAAATGTTTATATTTTCCTCCTGTTGTTGTTGTTGTTGTTGTTGTTGTTGTTGTTCTAGAAGCATGCGTCCCTAAATCGCTGTGAATATACCCCTTTATTAGCGAATAAGCGCGAGTGGGGTTTTGTTCGATTTTAAGTAGGTCAGATATTAGCGTCAAAGCATGAAGGGATACAATGTTTCTGATAATGTAATTTGCCACATAAGATACTACGGATCGATGTTTAATATATCAGTAGCACTGCAGCACCTTACTCAATCCGCGTTTCTGATTCCTAAACCATACAAAAGCACGCAATTAATACCTTCTTATAGGAAAATCATAGAAGCCTTAAGCGATCTTCGTTGTTTCATATTTAATCTATTCGCACAGTTGTAGAAACACACAGACTTTGGATTCTTGTGTAAGTTTTCAGCTCTGTTTAATGGATGTCATCGTGTGCTCTTTTCGCTGATGTCAAGATTTCTAAAATTCTGTTTAAGTGTTTTTGAGGTCTTTTCCTCTCGCTGTCCCCACTGCCCCCCCCCCCCATAAATACACACAGACGCGCAAAAACAAATTATGCTGGGAAAAGTACGGTTTTATATATATATATAGATATAGTTTGTATTTTGTGTACTTTTTAGAACAGCCGTGCTTCCTATGTCCCTGAAAGAACGATGTTGCATAAGAAAATAGGAGAATTGGCGTGTCATCGACCGTGTGTCACCATACCTTTCTCAGTGGCTACTTTTCTCGCTTTTTCTCGATCAGACTTCAGAACTCTGACCGAACGAGCGACGACACGGAGCCTTCAGGGAGTGCAGGGCATTTGTCCTTGTCGAAAAATCGGTCCTGTCGGTATGTGCCAAGAGACCAGGAGAGAACAGGGACAAGGCCTCGTTCGTGAAAAACTCGGTTACGGGGACAAAGATTGAAGACAGGCATTTGTGCAGACGATGCTTGCATACTCTCACAAGCACTGACTGCCTTGTATTTCTCACAATGACAGACGCACGCAGAACGCGCGCGCGCGCGCACACACACACACACATACATACACACAAACATACACACACAGACGCATACACAGTCACATACACACAGACACAGGCACACACACACACAGACACACACAGACATACAGACACACAATCACACACGCACACACACATACATACACACATACATACACACAAACATACACATACACAGACAAACACAAACACACACAAACGTACGCAGACACGCACACACAAACAGACACACAATCACACACGCACACACACATATACATACACACAAACATTCACACACATACACAAACGCAGAAACGCACACACAAACAGACACACACACAGACATACAGACACACAATCACACACGCACACGCACACGCACACGCACACGCACACAAAGAGAAAGACTGAACACCTCGCACAGGCACGTGCTGTTTCTCTCGTACCAAATATACCCAGCAGTGGGGCCTAACAGTAAATAAACGAAGCTGCTACTAGGTACCTTGTGCATCCGCTGTTACATGTTGTCGAAGTTTAAAATACGCCTCAACAAATGCTATACGCTAACATCGTGGGTCCCAGTATAGTATGTGAGTCATAAAACTGTTTTTCGTTGCGGCAGATTGACAGTTCCTGCATGTGTTAGTGCTTCTTTCCTTTTTTTATTTATCTGTTGTTATTATAGTGTTGTTTGGTTGGTTGGTCAGCAAAGAAGGCTAGCGGTATATCGTGGAGGGTGGGGGAGTAAGAATTTTAAATATATTATTTACTATTAAATAGGTCTATTACAGATGTGAATACTTGAAGTATGCAAACCGCAAATACAGCCATTTCTGTGAAGCAATTTCTGTGAAGATTACATTTTGTTAATGAATGTGACTTACGCCTTTCGGAGAAGAACGACCTGACTTTCCTATTTTTTTTAATCTTGTCCTGGAAATGTAAGCCAGTCACGCGTGTTTTGTTGCAAAGGTAGATAAACTTTGTGGACTTGTTGCCCTGTCCGAAACTGTTATCTTTTTATCTGTTTTCTGTTTTCTGCCTGGTCTTGGGCGTTATATATTGCTCTCAAACCGCTGTCGTTTCGGTTTTGCAGAAGACGTCTCCCCTACAAAGACGAAATATGGCTTACAGTGCTTTGAGACTGCTGATAGCCTTTTTCATAGTGGTTGCTTCCAGATTTGCTGGTAAGATGAATTAACTTATTATATTTTTGTTTTTGTTGTCGTTGTTGTTATTTTTATTGTTGTAAATCAGAACAATAAATAATGTAGTAGAGAAGGCATGTTTAGATTTTCCAACCCTTTATTTCCACTTGAGTGTCAAGGACTAGATGAAAAAAATTGATTGCTCGGTAAGTCCGTTCACCTCGACAATAGTTTTCCTTACTTTTCTTTATGATATCGTTCTTCACGCCTTCGAAAATTCGTTGCCACTTGATCAATGTTAGCAGCCAGGTAAGGATGAGGCGGCTAGTGAGCACTTCACATCCTGTCATTCTCAAAGAATGTGAATTCCAACAGCAGAAGTTAACCCTTACTGGCTATTTTATTTTCTTGTAGTCACATAGCCTATTGGGTTAAAGCATTGATCATACGCAGCCTGTTAAAGCTTTTTACGTGACAGATGAGCTTACACCGAGAGATTTATCACCACTATAACTGCTGTTTTCAATTCTATTTTATCCCTCATCCTTCCTCATGGACTGCCCGCTATTGGATGTTTGCTCAACAAAGAAAACCCGTTTTTCTTGCCGAAAAGTTCAATTCTGCCCAAGAAATATGCCAACGTCCTTGTTGATTAAGCAGTCATCTGTCTAAATTTTGAAAAACTGTTCAAATCGGAGCTGTCTTGATTTACAAATGTCGGGCAAGCGACGCTTCGTGGTGCAATTAAAGATTACATACAGCTGTGTTTGCTCCCAGAAAATGTTGACGCGGGGTTTCAAATGTTCTTGTCTTTTTTTTAAATTCTCCCAGCACATGGGATCTCTTTTGCCTGACAGAAGTACATGGGATCTCTTTTGCTTGACAGAAGTACATGGGATCTCTTTTGCTTGACAGAAGCACATGGGATCTCATGGGTCTACTGCAGCTCAGCACAGGGATTGTACAACGTACATATGGAATATGGGAAAAGCCATGTAATGTTCAAGCCACGTTTACCCATGTGTACAGTTTCCATGGGTCTGTGGCGTTCAGCAAGTTATGCTATTCGATTTTTTTTAACACCCGCATATTTTCCGAACATCTTCGAGACACGTTTGATGCCGTTTTTCCACAGATGTGACGGCTGATGGTGGGTGTCCTGAATACTGGACGCGTTTCCGGCAATCCTGCTACGTGTTTGTGGACGACCCTGTTTCGTGGCCAGCAGCCAAGGTAAGGATCCGCCTCTAAAGGCGTTATTGTCGGACGAATGTGCCTCCATAGTTTCACTCCAACTTGAAACGCTCAACGTAACCGTATGCAGACGCATGCGACCAAGGGAGCTTACCGTACCCAAACACGTAGCAAAGACAGGGTCGAAAGAAAGGGACCAGGCAGATCCTCCATAAATTTAAAACAAGGGAACTGGACCAAGCTAAGACATGACAAAGACAAAGACAATCTACATGTTTCGGGGCACTACCCCTTCATCAGGACGACACAAAAACGACGAAAAAACGACAACAACGAAAACAGAAGAAAAAGACTTCGCTTCAGTAGATGTGGCGCATGGGCTGGACATCAGGAAAATGACTAAGGGACAGCGAGTAAGAAGGGTTAAAAAGAGGGGCAGCCAATCGCCAGGTGGCTAGGAAAGGGCAGGGAAGGGTGGGGTGGAGAGGGGGCGGGGTGGAGAGGGGGCGGGGTGGAGAGAGAAGCGCGGGTAAGGGGGGGGGAGGTGAGAGAAAAGAAGTAAGAGATAGAGAGGACGAGGAGGAGTGGTAAAGAGAAAAAGAGGAAGGTGGAGGGTCAGTGTTTGATCCTCCATAGTCTGGAAAACCTCCGTTTGTGTACGTTCGTCCGGTCAATGAATGACCATAAATAACTGTGATGAGCTCGATCTATGGATGGGTATTTGTACATGCTGTAGTCTTCAGTTCTGCCGCTGCGCGCGCGCGTGTGTGGGATTGAGTGACTGGCCCTGAATGATCGATTGATCGACTGACTTCAGCTGAAATGTTAACGTTAACAATTGCAATTTTTACAATTTTGCAGACCATATGCCTCAGTCTTCAGTCAAACTTAGTGGAGATTGAGTCAGAAGAAGAGAACACTTTCGTAGGTCAGCTTTTACGATCAAACAACGGTAAGCATTCACCACACCTATATTACAGACTAGCCAGGGGACCCGGCACTGCTGGCGTTTTTCCTTACCCCGCCCACCCCTACCCCTTCTGCAACCCCCACCCCTACCCCTTTACTGCCCCCACTCCACCCCTAACTTCTACCACTTCCCTAATCCCTATAATCTTGCCTGCCGTCTTCTTGTTGTCGAGCGAGGCAAGGGAAAGTAGTCTTCGTACGAAAGGAAATTTTGGTGATCTCCCTTGCACTCTGATCACGTGTTCACGTGTTAAGAGCCATTTTTATTTCATTTATATATATATACATCTAGAGACAGGGTCGAAATATGGCCTATGACCATCTGCGGGTAAAAAGAAACCCGCGTGCCGAATTTGGTGTGGATCGGTTCAGGAGTGCAGCTTTGTATAACACACACACACACACACACACCGGGAAACACACAGAGAGAGAGAGAGAGAGAGAGAGAGAGAGAGAGAGAGAGAGAGAGAGACTGGGTTTAATATATTAGATGTGTTGCTTTTTCTTCCTTTTTCTTGACTCACCTGAACAAGCGCTTCAAAGGCCTGGATTCTTTTCACGTTTCGTCCTTGTATGTCAAAATACGTCTTGCTGGAGTAGTGTTCAGAAACCCAAAGTACGTGTTCCTACAGAGCTCAACCGGACGAGGCTCACATCTCTTATGCCTCGATGTAAACTCCCCATGCGTTTCAGTATGTAAGGGTGTCAGCTGTTACATAAAGGACGATATCCTAGCATGGTCACTGCTACATAACGAACTATATTTTAGCATGATATCTGTAACAGAGGATGTCTTGGCTGTTACCTAACGGACGATCTCTCAGCGTATTTAGTGTTATCTTCATGCTGTGCCCACTCAGGTACCTTTGCGTGGATTGGTCTGGAGGACTTTGTGCAAGAAGGTCACTGGGTACTGTCGAGCGTGCAGGAACCAGCGCCTTTTGTCAGCTGGGATGAGGGGGAACCCAACAACGATGGTAACCAGGACTGTGCCGTTATCAAGGCCACCGGCAAGTGGGATGATGGCACGTGCTCCCGATCACATGACTATATGAACAGCATCGTCTGTGAAACCAGGTGTGGACCAGCGTGGGGGAAAATGCATAATACGCATTTTGTTCCGCTCTTAAATAATAGCTTATATCAAGTCCCTTTTAAAACCACAGCTATACATCTCTAGAAGTTTGGTGTCCGGTTTGTTCTTGTTTATTGTTTCTTATTTCGCCTTTTCACCCTGTGCCATATGGCACTTGTATGAAGGATATAATACAGAAAATACGAATATATGAAATAATAAAAATGCGGTATAGAAAATTGTTTTTTAAAAAAAAAACAGCTGTATTGTGGGACCACTGGTTTAGGCTTTCCGTGTGTAAAATAGAATCCATTATTAACCATATTTATTAGTGCTAATTTGAATAAAGCATATAATGGCAGTGTTCAGGCAGTCTTAAGCCCATGCGAAACTGTTTCTGTTAGCGTCACAAAAGCGCACATGCGCAGATAGATGGGCTGGAACAGAATTATTGCTGATCCTGGTATAGTGTGTCTAACTCCCATTGTAGTAATGATTATATATATTTAGCCATTCAAGACAATAAATACCATGATTATATATTAACATGAAGCAAAGTCAATACCAAAAATATAAAATGTTGTAATCATTATTGTTCCCAAGAACCCACAGCTGTTGCATAGTCCCTCATATATATATGCACAGATATAGCCTGAAAATACTGTCTATTCGCTGAATTGGACAGTCATGCATTAGCAGTAATTATAATTGTGCATGTTGCAGGGTGTCAGAAGAAATTCCCATTGGATAAGAACATTCAAACCAAGTGCGTGACCTTCACCTCGTAACCCTACAGCAACGCAAAATGTTTTCTATTCCAGTGACGTACGCGCTCAAAACTAAACCGTTAACAGACAAGCATGAATTTGGGGGTTGCCGTCAAATTAATTATAGCAGCAGCTTCAGATTTGTGTATTTACAGTCTGTTAGATTGTTGTTGTTTTGGTACCCAGAAGCTGCATTATGCTTCTATACATGCTGAAGGTGAAGGACAAAGAGTGCGATTGGGCGTAACAATTCGATGACGAAAATATTCTGGAGGTTTATTTTATCAGTGCTTTTTAAAATACATTTTAGAAAACACGACAATTTTGTATGCTATATGTATTGGTGGTGTTGTATTTTTTATATTTGCCTTGCCATTAAAATATTTTTTATGAAACATTTTGCATGTCTTTGCTTTTTAATGATAAAACAACCAGGCTCGTGATATTCTGGCGGACAACGTGTATAATGTGTTTTCAGCAATAATGTCTTTTTCATATTATGATATTGATTTTAAAACTGGCAGACGAGTACGACTTCTAAACATGCACTGCACCTCTCTTACAACCATCACCACTACCACACTGTCATGACCATCACCAGAAACATCGACCACATATACAATGTATACGCACGTACAGTCGAACACGCATGCAGAATTTTATGTAACAACAAAAACGGTTTTTAGAAACATATAAAAGTCTGATCACGATTTAGATCTGCTCCTAAAAATTAAAAATAGCATCATGGGTTCCCAGTTCGAGCCAATGCAGAATAGACAAACACTGAACAGGCTGGAGGAACGCAGAGAGATTATATATAATGGGCGGCGCCTTATGCTCAAATATACCGTAACAAAAAGAAATATATTTTTTAAAAGGGATCAGGAAGAAAAAAACTAATATATATATATATAAAACCCCTTCACACCTCCTTCGATCTTCACAAACGGTTTGTATAGAAGAAAAGACAGGCAATTTTCAAACGAATCTAATGTGTTAACGTAATAGACTTGGGCGACACACTCGCTTTGGCGCAGGCGATTGGTTGCATTTCTTCCTAAGATGCTATCGATTCCGATGCTGTACATGGGAAAGCTCGCCCACAGGATTATTCTAGAAATTAATAGTCACTTGACTTCTTCAGAATGCGCTGAAGACAACAACTGAGTTATGAAAATGTTACATCACTCAATGAAGCTGCAGTTGCAATTAGTTATTAGTATTACTATTACTAGCATAGTTGAATTTTGCATCGATATTTTCATTTTTAGATTTTTCTTAGTTCGGCCAACTATTAATGTATGATATAAAATATGATATTAATGTATGGAGTAATTAACTATTAATGAATATATAGTATAATCGGTGCGGTCTGAGCTGAAAGAGATATTTCATGCCTTGTGCCGACAGTGTGCATGGAGTAACAAGTTAAGGGGAGGCAATTCAGCTTCTCCCCTCAGGTAGTTTGCCCTCAAGGGTTGTCTTTTATTTCAACTCTCGTAATGATGCTTAATAAAGCCTTGGTTTTTAATAGCTTAAGTAAAGAGACTGTCTCGTAAGTCCGTGTATTCCACGGCTACCAAAACAAGAGACAAATGATCCCTTTAACCAACAGGTGCTGTCCTAAACTGCTGCTTTTAGACCTTTGCTCGTCACTTGCGACTGTAGGCAACAGAGATAACTTCCGGTGAATCCGGTGTTTCCAAGATGGCGGATATTCTTTCCAGGTTGCTGCCTCTTTTAGGTAAAATGAAAACAGGGGAAGAGATACAGATGGGGGTGAGGGGAGGAGTCTGGGGTAGCGTTAAGGCTTACGATCTTGAGGTCTTGACTTCTAAGATGGAAACACAGTGCTCCGTGTTTGTATCAAACGTTCTCCCCCGCTGTCTACAGTGGCAAGTCACACGGTTCCCTTTCGACCAATTGGGAATCGAGCTATTTCCCAAACTGTCCACATCGTTCCAACATCGGTCCCTGGCGTTGGTTACCAATAACAACAAGTGACATGGCGGAGGGCTGGCTCCGACAAACAATGCATACCAAGATGGAAGCGTAATGGTAGACTAAGGGTTGGCTGCACTGCCCTCGCAAAGGTCTCAAAATCACACAGAACTTTCTCAAGAAAGAAAGCTGTCATGGATGAGCGACATTGGTGGATCGCAGGCAAGATCCAAGAAAGTTTTAAGATCGGCGGGTATGAGAACCCTTCACTTTTGGAGGATTCTATGTGTGAGGAGTCGACCTTGGTCATTGTAAACAGATTTCTGCGGGCTGGGGGACCATGTCGCCTGTTTTTCTACTGTCAGAAACGAGGTTCCGGGATTAGCACAAACGAGCTTCACGTCACTGGAAACCTTGCAACACTCAAAGATGCAGACCTCGAAAAGGTGCGTACGGTGAATGTATAGCTGATGGTTACATGTGAGTGTGTGTTGGGGGGGGGAGGGGGCGGGAGTGTGGGACACTAAGAGAGAAGAGGAAAAGTGTTAGTCCATCAGATCTATTTTGTAACTAACAATGATTCTCCTGCCATGCAGCCCACGCGCCACATCTACTGCAGCTATAAGTCTTTCTCTTTTTCGTTTTTTCGTCGTTTTTGTGTCGTCTTGATGAAGGGGTAGTGCTCCGAAACATGTACGTAGAATTGTCTTTGTCTTTGTCGTGTCTTAGCTTGGTCCAGTTCCCTTGTTTTAAATTTAATTTGGACTTTCCTCCAAGCGGCAGTCACTTGTTTTTCTTTTAACTAACAATAATATAAAGATCGAGAACTCAACGAATTCTTCGGCTTTAGTGTTCAGGTTTGAATTAAACTCTCTGCTGATCATTAAGTATATCTACAACCGCAAACACTTCCGATCATTACTTTTCTTGAATTTTCACACTGTTTCTCATAGGTGACTGTGCTATATTTCTTGCGAAACCATGCAGACAAAGATGTGGACCCCAACCACATGGAGCGTGACATATTTTGTGGTGAACTCAAGCACAACACTTTAGATGCTTTGAGTTCCTTGCTGTCCGACGTCTACATGCCGCTTCTGAGAGCCCAGAAGGACTGGGGCCAGTGTGATGATGAAGGGCAAAGCCATCTTATGCAATCAATGGACAAATTTGTCATCGCTCTCAATGAAACTGCGGCTACAATGAGACATTCTCGCCAGTGGGTAAGGGCTATTATTTGGCAAAGTTATATTCTGTTGATTTTATAATACTCAGAAGAAATGTAAAATCTTTACATAACTAGTGGTCATGCTTGCTGAAATAATTTTGATGAAGCATTTGCTAAATTTTCGAGAGGCCGAGGCAGCATGCCCCTTGATAAAGCACATTAGACCATTATTGATTTCTGTTTGTGTAGGTTAATGTGCATGTGTTTGTGTGTGTGTGCGCACGTATGGGCATGTGTGTGTATGTGTCCGTATCTATGTGTATGAGTGAATGAGAGAGGAAACAAATACAGAAAAAAACTGAAAAAGAGAGAAATTTGTTCCAAAATTTATAATTACAAAGAGGTTAGCATCATGTAGGAAAGAAATGTATGTTTTCTAGATGCTACGCCAGCCTGAGAACATTACCCTGAATGACTTCAAGCAGCAAAGAGCAGCATCTCTGGACCCTCAACTGATAGGGCAATACGAGGAGCTAGTAACTGAATGGATCAATACTATTGAATCTATACTCACAGACACTTCTGATGAAAGGTATAAATATAATTCCTTGTGAAACCTGTTATCCACAGGGTTGGTTTTGCATTGATGCAAGATTACTGACTTTTTTGGGTGTAGGGGACATACATTTTGCAGCGTGCATTGATTAAAACCTCTGATTTTAGCATCTGCACAAGTTTTTAAAAGGTTATGTATATACATATATAATCATTTCACAGCAATAAGCACACAGCTTGAAAGTTTCACGATGAAATATATTGTTTGATTGTCAAGGTCTACTCAGTTAATAAAATGTCTTTTGTTGACTACAGATTCATGGATCCCAATGCTGGGCCCATGTCCGAGTTGGAGCGGTGGAGACGGCGCCAACGCCTGCTGATTAGTGTCACAGAGCAGCTGAAGAGTAAAGATTGCAAAGCGGTCATTGCTGTTCTCATCCAGGCCAAATCTAGACTTCTCAAAAGATGGAAAGCTACAGATGCGATGTACATTTTTGTTGTTGTTGTTGCTTTTTTCTTAAACTTAATAGGATATTTTTTCCAAAGCTTTAATCACTGTATTAAGCACTTTTTTTTAGATACATATTTTATTACAGTTTCTGAGATTTGATGATGTTTTCCTAAGTAAAACCAGGTTATTAAGAAGCATTTTTATACCTTTTTTTACATGGTTTCTGAAATTTTGTAATAATAACCATAATATTTTCCGTAGCAAAATGCCCTTATTATCTCTTTGCACTCACATTGAAACATCAGTCATGATGGTCCAAGATCTGTGCGCCGTCGAGGTCATGCATAGATCTATGCCATGGGAGTGCAAAGCGTTAAGAAGTTAGGTTTAGATACATATTTTATTATGTGGTTACTAAAAATTTGATAATGATCTGCTTAGGAAAAGCAGGGTTAGATTATTAACAAGCACTATTTTTGCTATCTGTTTATCAGTTTAGTGGAAACAGTTTTGCCTAAACAAGAGTGTTATCTGTGTCTTTTACCAGGTTGACAGATGGTCTGAATGACACCAAGGACAAAGTAAAGTACCTGGAATCTCTAAAACGACAGTTTGATCACCTGTATGATGATGCCACACCAAACTCCATTATCAACATTGCTCTCCCAGGTCTGACCAATGCCATGAAACAGATGGACTCCATCTCTCGTTATTATGCTCGTACTGGTTTCCTTGGTATCTTTATGGCAAAGGTGAGTATTAACACTTGCAGCTGTACAGAGCAGAGAGAAGTTCTGGTACAAACGTGCAAGACAGTGTTTGTGGGTTCAGGGATCATTCTTAGAGTCGGTCATCGGTCATTGACGCATAAAACTTCAATTTTGACCGATAGATTTTGCAGCCAGGAGGTCATATGACCGATAGATTTGTGTCAAAGAAGTCAATAACTTCAAATTTTTTTTCGTTTGCCATCATCGTATTCAACCTTGACCTCGTATCGTAACTGAAGTAAAAAGTTGTATCTGCCGAAACGAACGACGAAAAGAAGTAATGGGATTTAACTGTCAGTATTGCATGCCGAGTAAAGCTGTTCCGATCCAGTTTTTTTGAAGACCTGACCAATTTCCCACGTGCTCTTATGACTACTTTGCTAGTAAACGAGACAGGTTCGTCCCGAGAATCTTTTCTTAGTCTTTCGACAAAGAATCGCGTGTA
>SMGT01005984.1:25450-53298 GCA_004794575.1 Lanistes nyassanus
GGGGGGGGGGGGGGGGGGGGGGGGGGGGGGCGCTAGTAGCAGAAACCAAGTGTGAGGTGCAAAGCATAGGAATCATTGGCCTTCAGAACATGATTCTGAAGCAAAAGCCTGAGGGTCACAAAGAGAAAAGCTCTGAGGCTATTGTGAAGTGACAGAAAACTAAAGAACACAAGCTTTTTACTCGTGCAACCTGAGATTGATTAGATTCATCATAATGCAGTGAGAGGCAACTGGGTACTGTGCACTACCTTGGTAAAATCTTATTGGTTTGTGTTTTTACAAAGTATCACTTGTGCATTCATACACCCAAAAACACCTGTGCATGCCATTAAACATGTTCGATTTTCACCTGGACCTATTGATTTTCTGTAGCCGGGTCCAACAGACCTACACTTTTTCAGACCCAGGAACAGCAGTTACAGCACTGACTTTTATCTTTATACCCTGTTTATCTCTAAGGTGGAAAGAAAAATGTTTTGTATGTGATTGGTCTGTTGGTAATTTATTATAGAAATCTACTCGCGGTGGCAAGGCCCATGATGGGAGGGACATCGACATTCTGGAAGATGGCCTAGTGAACCGTCTGCGAGCCTGTCTGACCCTGCAGACCTTCTACAGGGAAGCCTTGCATTCACTCAGAGATGCCTTGGGAGGAGCCCAGAACCTGTCTCATTTCTCCTCTGTGAGCAGCTTTTCCCAGACTACTGGACCCTCAAAGTAAGTCAGTTGCCAAGGTAAAGGCTTTCAGATGTGAAGCTAATTTTATCTTCTTGATTTGAGATATAATAAAGAGTGTGCAATGTTTGTGTGATTTATGGGGATGAAATGTGTGGATGCTTGACCTTGGGTCAACCATATATACTTGGACAAGAGAGCCAAAAGAGCAGAGATGTTTAAGGAGGAGAAAAAAGTTTTCATTTTAAACCATTTTAGTTGTCGTCAAATCCGTGTAGACTTTGATACGGTGAAGGAGTTGGGTTGAAGGTTGGATCTATAAGCTTAGAAACCACATCTAATAATTTGTAAAGAAGACAGTGTTGTTCATTTTCAAACCTTTCTCCTGCCTTCTCGAAAGGGGCCGGACTACAACAGGGACCAGTGGTACCTCTCGAGTGCCTGGAGGTACATTCTCTCCATCCAAACGTCTTGAAATACTGGGGCATGGAGTGCCCATTACAGATGAAGATGCGATATTGTCTCACCTGGATGTCTTCTGCAGTCGCATTCGAAAACTTCTGGAGGTCATCAGCACAATTGCCCAATATAAGAAGTTAGTACAGTCGGAATTGTGTTGTCTTGTCCATCAGCAGAATTTCTGGTATATGTTGTATAAACTGTAAATAACCCTGACTTTTATACTTTTATTTTAACCCTTCTTTGTATAAGAAATCTAATATATGTTATGATAGTGAGTGTCATTATGCCAAGTATACATGGCCTTTAGATTTCTTGTGTTGAACATCTTGTTAAAATACTGAAAGGAAATACTGAAAGTAGTCATTTTCTGGGAAAAAAAGCACTTATAACTGTTTTCCTCCAGCTGCTTTGTGGGATTTGCTTTATAAAGATCTGCATTTCGATTATGCCCCAGGCTGCAGAAAAGCTTGATTGGCACTCCACGCCCTCGTAAAGAGGACCTCATCATGGACGATGGTTCTGATCAAGATGAATTTGCAAAGTTTAGAAAACCAAAGGAACCAAAGCCATCAGGTTTGTTTTGTGATGATTTTGCATTTAAACTGTTGCAGAGTAAATAGGTTTTTTCATAGCTTTCTGTGTAGCACCAGGAGAAAGACTCGTTGTATGAATGATGGGATTACAGTAGTTTCGAAATCTCAGTGGTGGGCAACATTGTTCATTCAAGGGAACACTGTACAAATGTCATCAGTTCATTTTTTCTGTTTTAAATGAAGTTTACCATTACAATTGTAATTTTCTAGCCACTCTTGGCAATGATATGCCACAGCCTCAAATCACAATAGCGTGAATTGTTGCAAAAGTTTTCTGTAGGGGACTTCAGATGCACCTCTGTTTGCTGACAGACAATCATGATGACCACCTTGTCCCGCCTATCACGTCAACAGACCGCTCACTTGGAGCCATTGCAGAAGAAAACGTGAAGGAAGTGGAAGAGGAGATGAATGCAGGTTCCATGGGTGAAGCAACGACAATGCATGCCAGACACAGTGATGAAGTGTTTGAGATTACCAACACCAAGCAAGGGCTGACAGAAGATGAACTCTCCATTCTAAGTAAGCCAAAGAGAATTTCTTGTAAAGCAGGTCTTTAAAATTAGAAGAGTGTGCTTTTATAAAAATTGAAATTACATTCTAAGCAGGGGACAGTCTTTTATTAATTCAGTAAATTCTGCTCAACTGTGCCACCAGTTGATCAGGCAGTCACTTCTGTGGGACAAATTGTATGCTTTAAGTATCAAGCATTACGCATTAAGTCAAACTTTGGATAACTGGCACAGTTGATTAAGTGGGCCAATCCACTGTACTGGCATGAAGATTTGATGTGAACCGTTTATTGTGGATACAAGATTCTGCACGTTTACAGCAGAACACTGTAAAACCTGGTATCCACTTTTAGTGAAGAGCAATTTGTCTTGAGTATTTGTCTTTTTCAAGACTTAAAAACCCAATTTATTTAGAACTATTTTAAGCCAGGGGCTTAATGGTTCAATGATATTTGATTTTTTTCCTATACACAATAGATTTGTTAATGTTTTGCATTTAGACTTAATTTCATGGTCTTGATGGCAGAGACTTGAGATCATACAAAACTGTTCTGTGATTCTCCTTTTTGTTTGTTTTAAACTGCAGGAAAGTATTACCCAGAAGATGAGGAAGAAGAGAGCCCAAATGTGTCAACAATTGTTGAAAACCACCTCAAAGGCATGGAAAGTGCCATGAGAGGAAATGTTTCCACCAAAACAATGCTGGATGTAGAATCAAAGGTTTGCCAGCATTTCTGACTATTTACTTTGACTGTTAAAGGAGGTGTAGCCAAAAGCACCTTTAAGCTGATATTCATGCATACAATAGTTTATGTGTAATCTAGAATGGTGGGGCAAGATATTTCAAGAATTATTTTGCATAGAGTAAACATCATTCATCTTGAAGCTGTATGCAATTGATTTGAGGACATTCTGTCACATCGGAAACATTATAAACCCTAAATGAAGGTCATGATCTGAAAACTACAGATAGAAATAAGATAAAAGGTCAAAATACTGGGGAAAATACTTTGGTTTAACTATGGCATAGGCTGAGATGCTTGTTTGTAAAGATCATATTTTATATAAATGTGTATATATGAGTATGTGTGAGTAAATGTGTGTGCACACGTATGCATTTATATGCAAGTATTTCTGTGCTTTCTTCTATGTGTGTATGAATGTTTGATTGTTTATTTGTGGACATTGTTTGAGCATGAATATTGCTGATTTCTCTTGCAAGCAAAGCATTTGCTTGACATGCCATAAACTGGCTCTCTCATCTTGTTAATCTGGTGTAGGACAAGAATAGGTTCGAGGAGCAATACTCAGCATTTCAGGGGAAAGCACAGGAGCTTGAGGCTTTTCTGGCTGCATATCTGCATGCAATATTTGTCAGAAGAATGAAAACACAGTATGCCTTGGATATCCTTTCAAAGTTAGTGCCTTGCAAAACCCACTTTTCTAAACCTTGGTTTACAAGTGCTCAGAAACAAGTATAGAAAAGATTTGCTGCCACTGATAAAGTATTCAGCAAAATGCGTTGTCAGCATCGTATGCAAAGGATTTACCACTGTGGTCCCTGGAGGCTGAAGTGACTTGTGCTATAAAGTTTGCTGTTGGTTGTGTGGTTGAGCGCAAAGACCAGTTGTGTTTTCACCAAAAACTGGATTCATAACATTTTAGCATGTAACTTAAGTTTAAGGCAGTTGAAACCTGCCTAAGCTTCTGGAACCTCTAAGAGGCTGTTACTTTCCTGATAGATTTAATAAGTATAACAGATCTTGATTTAAAGAAAACTCAACCAATCCAGAACCTAGACTTTGAAGGGAGTCCACAGATACACTTTTGACGTGGTCCACATTCATTCCACAGTCTAATCAACAGCCACGAGAATAGGTTTGTCATATTTTGGGGAAGTGATTCATCACATTTGAAATTTTATGCAAATGTTTGGACTTGAATGAATGTTGTTTGCTGAAACTCCAGAAGGGTCTTTACTGAAGTTACTGTGGGCAGGTTTGCTTCCATTCAAAACCGACATGGCGTCAAAGGCACTTTGGCAGACAAATATGTGGAAATCTTTAATTGGTATGAAGCCGACCTTGAAGAGGTCCAGCAGATTTATGAACGTCACAAGGTAACCAAAACAAACAAATCCTGTTTCATTTCATATTTCATTGACTTCACCTTTGATGTTTACAAGATGGAATCTTTTTTTTTTTGACTGAAACACTTTCTGCACTATATTTTGCATCACTAAAATATAATATAACCTAAACTGAACTAAAATTATGTAGGCATTCATTTTTACTTTGTGGTTTTTTTTTCTTTCTTTTTTTTTTTTTTTTGCATGAACAAAAGACCAATCCACAGTTGGTGAGAAATGCCCCTCCAGTGGCTGGTGCAATCTACTGGTCACGGCAGCTCCTGAAACGTATTGAGGAACCAATGAAGCTTTTTCGTGATGTCAAAGCTGTCGCACAGCTTGCAGACTTTGGTCGTATTGTGCGCATGTACAACCGTTTGGCCACAGCTCTGGTCACATTTGAGAGCCTCTGGTTCACACAGTGGAAAAGCCACATCGAGCAGGCCCGGGCTGGCCTCAGAGCCACTCTCTTCATACACCACCCAGTTACCAGAGAGATTGTTGTCAATGCTGATGAGAGGTAAGCTGAATGCCTACTCCCCCCTTTTTCATCTTGGTCTCTGTTTCTCAGTCTTTTCTGCATGTTAATTCTGTGCATGTTTCTCTTCTCACATTTTTATCTCTCTCTCTCTTTTGCTTTCTGTGACTGGATTATTGTCTAATTCTGTCCTCAGGCTGTGTCTGCATCTGTCACACTCTATACATCATCTTTCTGCTTTAAAAAAACACACATTTCTTGCCTTTACATTTTTTGTTTTACCCAGCTAGCCATCCATTTGTCAAATATTTCACCTGCTCATTCAGTTCAAGCCCATATCTATCTAATTATCCATCCACCCACACACTCATCCCCCGATTGGTCCATCACTTCATTTATTCATTCTTCCCATTCCTCCTTTTTCCTCTGTGTCAGCATTTTTTTCAGTTAAGACATCTCTATTTTCTGTATTTTAGTATCCAGTCACAAGTGTTACATCATTAAAACTCAAAATAAGCCAGCCAGTCCACTCTGAAAAGAGTTAACAAGTTTAGACAGAACACGAGATCAGAAGAAAAATTCTTTGCCTTGCAGAGTTCTTGAACTAATACATGAGGCCAAGTGGCTGACACGTCTAGATGTAGCCATTCCCGAGTCAGCACAGTCGGTGCTCGACCAAGAAGGCCGCTTCAAAAAGTACCGTGCTCACCTGGAGCTGGTGCTGTCAGAATATAGCCAGGTGTGTCAGCAGGTTCCAGAGCCTTTGAAGCCACTCTTCCAGCCCCATATCAACAGTGTTCACCAGCTATTGCAGCCAGGCCTGACTACTCTTGCCTGGAACAGCATGAACATAGGTCAGTAAAGACTTTATGCAGAAATTTGAGGCCATTCTTAAATGGACAAATATGCAAAGTAGTTCACCAAGGCTGCATTTGTGCATATCTGGCCAGATTCAGGAAAATAAGATGCTTGGTTGTGTAGCTAAAAGAGGCCTTTAACACTACTGTTACTACATTGGCCAAGTGCTGTAGATTCTTTGTTATTGTCATCATATCAACTCAGTGATTGCATACTGCTGACCATTGTATTGTACATTCTCAAATCATCTATTTTATAACCACTTTCACACTTACAGTCTGTCTCCATCAATGGTTTTAACAACTGACATTTTTCAAAGAGTATGCAACACATTTGGACATGGCAGAAAGTTTTGTTCCTGTCTGTTTGTGCTCTTAACTGACCAAATGAACATCCTGCATTGACAGACTTGGTCATCGTATGTCTGGCTGTATTTGATAAAGTAAAATGCAATCATCTGGTTAAGAAAGACTTTTATCATTGTGTGTTTGCAACACAAACTGTACTTCAAAGAGTGGGAGATTTTGTGCAGTCAGCTCACTGTGTATGTTGCTGGGTCAGATGCCTTCCTGCATCAGATCCACTCAGCCACGGACAGACTGAAGAAGATGGGGGAGCAGGCCAGTCACCTGATGGATACCCAGGTGCTGGGAATGATCTCCACAATATCCTCCTACTGCCTTTATGACCTTGACACTGCCTTCTCAAAAATTTGGGTGAGATGATTCCACCATGCAGTTATCTTGGTCATGCATCATGCAGTTATCTCGATCATGCATCATGCAGTTATCCCGGTCATGCATCATGCAATTATCCCAGTCATGCACCATGCAGTTATCCCAGTCACGCACCATGCAGTTATCCCAGTCATGCACCATGCAGTTATCCCAGTCATGCGCCATGCAGTTATCTCGATCATGCACCATGCAGCTATCTCGGTCATGCATCATGCAAAACACAAGTAAAAACCCAAGTATTATATGATAATTTAGAAGGACAAGCAGGTTCTTGACTGTACAAAGTTCATAATTATGAACAGAAATATCAGAGTTTTGTTTCAAAATACAAGGAATACAGATTTTTATTTACTATAAAATTCTTTTCACCTGGCATATATACAGTATTGTAGCTGAAAGTTCAATTCCCCAAATTTTGTTGTTGTTGTTACTATCATTGGAACCATAACCACCAACACAGCCGCTGTCACTATCTTAACCCCAACTGTCATCCTTGTTTATGTTTATGATGTTACCTGCAGCTGCCACAAGACTTCAGAGACATGATGCTGGCTACCATTCACGAGCGCACTCAGCAGCTAAAAACATATGTCGGGACTGTAGTGGAAGCACTTCAAAGTGTTGCCAACCTTCTGAGCATCAAAAAGGTGTTTGTCACTTTTTTCAGTCTTGTTTCCTTTTTCTTCTGATTTGTATGGCTAGTAATAATATCTTAGCTACAGAATTACACATCACAACTTCTTTTGTGCATGCATTTTGTCAACAAATTTGTTTACCTATATTAAATAGCAATAAAAAAAAGAAAATGTTAATAAAATCAACCGTTATATGCGGCAGTATAACTGTGGAGGATGCTGCTATTCAGAATTCATTGTACTGTTTTTACTCAAAATATTTTATTATTTAATTACTAAGATGACTGAACATTTCATTTTATTTATAGACATTGAGTAGACCAAGAACTGAGTATAATAACACTAGTGCTTACAAGAGTGCATATGTTTGCCTATCATTAACAGTTTTGTGTTTGTGTGCTAACGTCATAGCTAAGCTCAAGTGCAGCAAGAAAATCAGGTGGATTTTACATTAATTCTCAACACATTGTGTGGTTTTTTTACACATCACCAAACTTTTCCCATTGTGCTCACCGGGCTGATGATATGTGTATGACTTTCACTATATTGCAGCAAAGGATGCTTCTTTGCTTAAAAAAGAAGAATATGTTTACATGCACTCTGCATGCATCACATTTGTACATGTTTTGGTTATCACTGTTTAGGAATATACTGCTAGGGTCTGTTTTTCACAAAGCAAATATTTTTTCTCAGAACTGGAAAAACACTAGATTTATACTTTTTTCTACTTTTGGCCCGTCTGGGTTTACCTGCACGTACAACTTCTTTCTTGCTTACACACATCGCCAACACATATTCACGTGCAGATGTACTTTTATCTCAGCTGTTAAATTATTTCTATTTTTGCTATATTAATTTACTGTGGAATGCATTGTTTGGTGAAAGATTAGAAATCACGCTTAGTTATGCATCTCAGAGGATTTGCCTAATTTGTAACATTGTCTTAAGAAACTGTGCTGTAAAAAGTTTGAAACCAGCCTTCGTGGATGTCAGATTTTTCATCTAATTTGTAAGACCTTTTAAATAGAGAATTTTCCCAAGATCTTTTGATCATGTTGTACCAATTCATAAGCTCCTTAATTCAGTATAGCAACAAACTCTAATCAGCTATTTTCTCTTCTGATTAATTCCTTATTTCAGGAGTACACCATATCACTGCGAAGTATGACTAATGCAAAATCCGCCATCTTGTCCAAGTTTCAGCAGTCAAAAGCAAAAGTGACCAACATGTTATTCACTAGATCTGTTGTATTTTCAGTGATATGTTTGTGTACTTTAGTCTGCAGATATTTTGTGTGTGCTTCTTAAGTAATCTAGCCTGTGCTTGTACCTCGCATATTGAAGTCTGCTTTGCTTTTGTAGATACATCATGTGGATGATTTAAGTTTTTCCCCGTAAGTAGCAAGATTATAGTGTTTGGTTATGATGTGAAAATGACAGGTTCATTGGTTGGAATTTTTTATTTATTTTGCTTCATGGTGTTCATTTTATAGGTAAATCTATTTTTGAAAATGTACAAGTGCATCACATTACATTACTACATGGCTGCATACTTTCCTTTGTTGTACAACTGATGCTATTTTATACTTTTTATTTTGTTTGAAAGCAAGTTACGTATCAGTTTTGGCATACCAGGAGTGTTAACATAATGGTACATTCTTGCTATGTTGGAAATGTTGGGGCTGTTATTTGTGGAGGAGGGGTTGAAAAGACTATGTAAAATCTGAACGTGTAGTGCACCCCAGGTTTTGGTTGCTAATGAATCAGATGTGAAAAAATGTTTCCACTGCATTTACCAATGAAATTTTTAAAAATCAGTTCTCCTCAGAATAAAACATTTTTAAGGACATAGGAATAAAGGAATAGGAATATAAGAATGGCGAAGAATAAAAGACAAGAAGAAAGACTAAGGCATGACATGGCAGAACAAAAAAAAAACTAAAAAAAAACAAAACAAAGAAGCATTTATCAGACTGTCCTACTTGTTCATTTTTTTATACCTTGTGTGTTGTATGTTTGTGTTTTTGTAATCCCTCTGGGTTTTTTTGCCAGTGAGTATAAGATTTTGAATGCATATCCCAAATGCCTCAGGTGTTTGAATCATTTATGTAAACAAACTGTATCATCCATTTACTTCAGACAAGGCATGGACATTTAACTCTGTACATCATAAAAACCTTGCAAAATGATCTTTAATGTTAGGAAAAGTAATACTTGTTTTAAACAGTGACATAATAATACAGCTTACTTTTCACATGTATGTTGAATTTACTGATACAGTAAAACCTCCCATATAAGACCTCCCCATATACAGCCTCCTCCAGCATATGACCTAAAATTTTGATGGAGACCATTTACTATATAAATGACATCCATTTATGACTCTCTCCTTAACCTGACCAACGACAGAAGAAAGTGGCCGGTTTTGCACACTATACAACTTTCCCTGGTCGAGCGGAAAAAGGCTAGCAGACTTCTTTTTCCAAAGATCTTCACTGAGAAACGCTAAATGTTGACCCAAAATCCCCTCATGAAAGAACTGTTTTAAATCTAGAAAAGACATTGAAAATTGGTCTCCGGTCATTGCCTGAAATGTTAAACCCAATGTAAACTGTGTGAGTTGCGAGGGGTAGGTAGGGGGTATAAAGCTGCGTCACACTAACACCTTGAGAAGGTGGCACGACTGACTGTTAACGTTGAGCGAGTCATTTAGAACGAAGTGCCATGTTACTGTGACAGCCAGGTGACCAGTCCAGAGGGCAGAGGCAAAGACCCAAACGGACTGACGTAAGTGACTGGTTTTGCACAGCATACGACTTTTGTGACGTTTAGACATTTCTTGGTACGACAAATAATTTACATCATGAACTTTGTCATAATTCATTTCTGAAAGTCTCATTTCATTTTCCACAAGGTCAGGCAGACACAGTAGTTGTGGCTCAAGAAGTTCACACTTTCTTAAAACTAGCCAGGTGGCAGTTAACAATCACCCCATCCATTACGGTACATGTACCTACATGTTGTACTAACAGTTCAGTGGAACTGGTCATCCCTTATAAGACCTCTCAATTATAAGACCTGATTTTGGCTGTTTTTTTTTCAAAGTCGTATCCTGGAGGTTTTACTGTATATTGTAATTCATGCAGCATCCCTTTTTATGGGAAGAACAGAATAGACTAGGTATTTAATCAAACTGAGCAGAATGTTCCATTATTGACATTTTGGGTCAGATAAAGGCATAGACAGCAGCTGGAAAAGCTTAAGATGTTTTACTGTAGGAACACCTGTTACATTTTCATGCCCAGTTCTTGATGCAATACTTTTATGACTTTTCTGAAGGAGCATGTTAGGCTGGTAGTGTGGTGGCTGTCAATAGCACCCCATCTAGACCCCAAATCATGACCATGTGGGGTTTCCAATTTTTAGTTCTTATTCAGCATTTGCTCACTAGCATCATAGTCTTTTCAGTTCTGAAGATTCTAGCTTTTCCTTTCCAAAAACCAGGGTGACACAGGGAAGATTTTCAAGGACAAGAAGATGACGATCATTCTTGATGATGATGCAATAGAGCGGGAACGTCTGCTGGCAGAAAGAGAGGAGCAGCTTGTAATGGATCTCATTAGTGAGTATACATGGATCTTGGTGGTACATGGATCTCATTCGTGAGCATATAAGGACTTACTATGCACCATGTCACCTTCATGAAAATTCACTAACAAGCTAAAGAGGGTGATTTGTTTCAGTAAAACTGCTACATGTACGTGCTACATTTGGATAATAGATTAATTTTGTTACATTGTAACACATTCTACTCAGATTAATGCCATGAGGGGTTTTTTAACATTTTTTTCAACCTAGGACTGCATGCCATCCTTTATTCAGGTCATTACCAAGACAAGATCTATAAGGCTCTGCTTAGCTGCACCACAAGGTCATTGGCGGCACTGTCGGAAGCAGCAGGCTGCACAGGAGAGGTTGTTCGGACGTTGTCCCCTCTGTCAGGCCACGGTGATCCAGGTCAGCTTCATGGTGACCATAGTTCAGACAGCGATGACAGCAGTTCTTCACCTCGAACTGGTAGCTGCCTGAGCTCAGTTCACAGCCGCTTGACCTCGGCACAGTCTGAACGTGCTGCCAGCAACATGTCCAACCTCTCAGACATGACGTGGTCGCTGGAGCACAAGCCCATGGAGCCCACATACCTGCAGTAGGTGGCTGATTCATTGATGTAGGTGCAGCTAAACAATGACTGATGTACTTGATTTTGTTGAAGTAATGTGTAACACAGTAACAGGTATGATATATAATTCTGAGGTCCTTGTTAAATTATTTTTGATACTTCTGTCTGGAAGTCCTGTTGAAGAATATTTCTACAACAGAACTGTTTTTGTTTTTTTTTAAATTTGTGTACAGGTTTGAGGTTCAAATGAAGTTTAGCATCCCCAACATTATTGTGGAGCCTACTTTGGATTTAGTTCAGAAAGTCATCGCAGACGTCTCCAGTGCCATTCTTGAAGCCAACAGTGGTGGGTGTGAAGAGAGACCCTTGATTTAGACAGGTTTATTCATCACAAATTTAAAATCTGTTTTCCAGCAGAAGCAGTGCAGATGCCACAAATAAGTGTTAAATTATGTAAACATTTTTTAAAATCTGACTTCTGTCAGCATTTAAAATGTTCTATTTATTTCTGTATGGATCTTGCTGTATGAGAACGCATGATTTTTAACTAGGACTATATGCGCGAAGGATAGAGGTAGAATGTGTCAATCTTTTATCATCAACTAATACTGACGATAGCAAATTATAAATTTGAAAAAAAAATCTGCTGGTGACAGTCTAATAGTCAGAAGGATCAGAGATATCATCATTAGATTTTCATGTGTAAAATTTTCAAGAAGATGTGTAGGATTTGTTATGTTACTTGTACCTGTATGCTGCCTTTAACAGTTTAACATTTTTATATGAGTGGTGGATTTTTAGAAGAATGCAGTTTTGTCATAACCTATTCTTTGGGGAATAATGATTTATTTCATTTTCTGCTAGAATTTTTTAGTCTTTTGTCTGATTTGCCACTTTTGCAGATATTGTCTGGCTAGGCAAAGAAGGAGAGGAATCTTTCTATATGCAGCTTTCTGGCGATGGCAACATTCAGGAACTTCAGTTTCAACTGTCCAATGTTATAAATGGTACTCACCACATTTAATTATATTTTGCTTTCTGAAAAAAAGAGCCCCACACGTATCAAGAACTTAACTTCTTCTATGTTGCATTTTAACCTGAATTTCTGTCTGCATGAGAAGGTGCAAGTATCTGCAGGGGACATGCAGACATGTTTTATTTTATCACAGCTCTTCCTCCTCCCACACCCAACTCTCTTTTCAGATTTAAAAAAATCTAAGTGGAAAATGCACATGTAAATGTTTGGGGAACAGTTTCTCAACTTTCCTTCATATTTTTCAGAACTCGGTGGATTTGTGAATCGTCACCTGTTCCACTTGAGTTACTACAACTTCCTGTGGAAGGATGACATGCATGGCAACTTCAAGGAGTTCATCATGGCAGATCCTGGGGCATTTGCTATTAAGAGAGAAGTGGAGCGATACCTGTATATAGAAAAGAAGGTTACTGCATAATCTTAATCCAGTTTATATTTTGTTTGGACAACGAGAACTTTAGCGCAGAATAAGTATTTATAGTTTTGCCAAATCGCTTCTATTTTCTTTTTTTTTTCTACCATATTCCTGAAATAATCTGGAGCCATAGAACTGCTTCAAGTTATCTGCTGTCTGTTTCAGGTTCAAAGCATACCAAGCATTTTACCAGTTGGCCCAATTTGTCTGTATTCTGACCCAATTAAGGATGCACTTCATGGTTTTGCAATGGCCTGGAAGACCACCTTTGCATCTGTCTTACACGAGGAGGCAAAGGTAGCACAACTCATATTAACTGAATTTCCACTTTTTTAAAAGTCCATTTTTAACACTTCCCTCAGCTAAGTCTGTTAAAAGCTAGTAGATGCTTTCAAGGTTTCTTCCACAAAAGAACAAAATTCCAAATTAAGATAAAAATCTACTATGTGCATGTAGCTCATACAAGTCAATCAGACATGGTAAATTTCTTTGGTTTATTTAGCATACTCTTATGCTAACACTTGTAGGATGTATTCCGATCCTAGTGAAGTCTCTGCATGATCATCGTTCACAGGTAGAGCCTTATATACCTGCGTATTTTCTAAAGTTCTGATGTCATCAGATTTGACCTCCCGTCATCCCTGGGAGGCCAGTTGTAAATGCTATGCTGTTTTCCTAAACTCCTCTGGTGTTGGGCTGACACCCCCCCCACACACACACACACACATACACCCCCACCTCCACATCTACCTGTGATATGATGAGTTTTGTCGCAGTAGCTGTTAATTTTAACATGGAATTGTGTGACACTGAAAGTACAACAGCAAATGTTTGGTTGTTAGAGCAAGCTAGATGCTGCTGTTGCCTACCGGACCAATGTCCGGGGCCGCCTGGAAAACCATGTCCAGACTCTTGATCAGCTGAACAGTGCTCTGCACCTTCTAGAAGAACTGCGGGACATGGAGAACAAAATTGATGGTGTTTACCTCCCCATCGAGACCATGTATGCCAAGCTCAGGTCAGTTCTCCTTTCAGACTCATGTTATCTTAAACTCAAAATAATAAATATTATAATTATAATAATAATAATTGATAATGATGATATTATTATTATTCATAAATGCCTATCCTTGATCTAGGCGCTGATAGACAAAGTACAACATGTGCTCAAGCACAGCCACACGCAGATGCGCACATACATTATCCAAAATGCATATTGCCAGAAGTATGAGAATAAATTTGAATATCAGCAGAACAAAACACTTCAATGAAATATTTTGCATGGTACAAAAGAATAATTTTATATATGGAAATTCAGCAGCATAAAACCATAGCTTAGCAGTAATGTATGCTTATCAAGCAAGATCATCATTCTGGATCCTGTGTCTGACACACATCATGGGGGTGGGGGGTAGTAGCATGCACCCCTCATCACTTGTGTAAAATAACATGAGACAGGTGTGGGTACAGATTCTTTATTTACTGTCAGCTGGCCATTCAAAGACTCGTCACAAGGCATAAACCAACATCTACCTTTTACACTGACCGCTACAGTCTGCCGGACAGAAATTGCACCAAATGCTTTTCTCATAGTTTGAGAAAGAAGAGGCAGTGGCCAGTTCTAATACACCTGTGATCAGACTGAAGTCAGTTGATTTCCATAGATTAATATTATCACAGTCATTATTTGAAGCTGAACTTCAACCATCCTTAAAGACTACAGTCTTCTTTAAGTCAAAGGCTTTAGTGGATTACTAGAGAATTATTCCTTAATTTGAGCACATAATTTCTTTTCTTTCACAACATTCAGGCATTCAGAGATTTACACACAAAGGAAGGACAGGTTAAGTCCATGACATCACATTGGAAAATGAATAAGTTTACACTGACACAGCTAGCTTCAGCCAGTGTCAGAGCTCAGATCATATGCCGATGAAAGCAATATGATGGAATGATTTTAAACTCATTCTGCAGCCAGTGATAATGGCGATGTTGGAATGTGTATATCTCATGAACAGTAGCAAGTTTTAATTCAAAACTTGAGACTCACCATCTTGATGTAACCTCTGCACAAGAAGTGACCCAACACACCAGTTTGCGATGGAGATGGTTTATTACCACCACTGTAGTGAGAGATTTCAGCAGCATCCGAAAGCTGAAGATGTCGCTGGGAGTCTTCTGTGCTGTCTTCCAGCCAAACTCCCACTCTCCTCTCAACCACACATTCACCCCATTCTAAAAGCAGTCGTCCACACACCCCCATCCCCACGCTACCTCGCTACCCTTTCTTCCTATTGGCCATCCCTGGGAAAAACCCTTTCCCCCACCCCTTTACTCTGACCATTTCGCTACCTCCCAGACCCTTCGTTTTACCCCTTATCACTAGCTACTCTGCAGGTAGCCTCCCAGCCCCTGCCTGCTGACTGACCGCTCCCCTCATGCAATACAGCGGGTGTCAGTCAACTCAGGTATAGGTCCTCATTGCATATTTATGAACTCCATGTCATGAATATGCAGCTGTGGAGATTTGGGATATGCTTGGTCAGTGCTTGAATGTACTATCTAGGAAGAAGGTTTGTGCTCAATAGTTTTGGACATTGGCAGGGAGTTCGAGCTGCGCCTTCCCCGACAGGAAGTAGAACTTGTGGACCAACTTCGGGAGCAGTGGGCAGAGCTGTTGGAGCTTGCTGAGCTGGTTCGAGTCATCCTACTCAAGGAACGCCGTGGAGCTTTTGAGCAGGAACTGGACAAGCAAGTCAAGGTGAGTTGTGCTCTGCCAGCTAGGTAAACATGGCAAAGCTACTGCAATTTAAATTTTTTAATTCATGTATCATCATCTTGGTACCTTTTGAGCAGGAACTGGGGATGCAAGTCAAGTCGAGTTTTTTGGTTCCCTCAGACAGTTGAGCACTGCAGAGCTTCTGCAATTTTTTTTATCCGTGAATTGTTGTCTTTATAGTTTTTGACCAGGAACTGGACAAGAAAGTCAAGGCAAATTTTGCTGTCTTAGAAAGTTGATTAGTGTGAAGCAACTGGAAATTACAAAATAATAATAAAATTGTGTGATCAGCCATTGAGCTTTGAGCAAGACTTGGACAAGCAAATCATTGCTTGGCCTCCTAAACAGTTCAACAATGTAAAGCTACTTCATTAAAAGTTTAAAAGTTTATGTATAATCTGCTATCATTGTCAAACACAGTTGGCAGGAAAGTAAACACAGTGACAAAGATTGCAGTTACCATAAGATTCAGGAATAGACTGGAAGGATAGTGAGGTAACTTTAAAAGAGAAACACCAGAAAAATTATGGCACAGTTTGGGTAATAAACCCTTCGAAGCCTGTAATATATGTAGAAATATAAAGAAATTTTGCTTAGTATTTTGTCCTGACTTGTTTGTCTTCTAGACGTTTGTAGTGGAAGTGATACAGTTCCGCAATGCCTTTGATGCACAAGGCCCGTCTGTACCTGGAATCCAGCCAGCAGAGGCTGTATCAAGGCTACAGGACTTTCAGATGCGCTACCAGATCTATGATGCCAAGAGAAAAACTCTGGATTCTGTATCAAAGCTCTTTGGTATCTCTTGCAAACCTTTCCCAGAACTGGATAGAACAGGAGAGGTAAGATCAGTGCAGCTGGTACTCTCATGATGTTTTCTTTTCTTTTTGTTTTTATTTATTTTGTTGTTCTTGTTTTGGTGGGGAGGTGTGTTAAACTGTTTACCAAAAATTGCTTTAAAATATTCACCACCAGATAGACTTTGTTAAATATTTAGTCATATTTGAATTCTTTCTAATATCCACATAAAAGTTCAGCACATTAGTGGACACGTAATTAAAGTATTGTACTTTAAGGCAAATCAAAACACTAAATTTCCCCTTTCAAAACTTCCACCTTTTTGTGTCTATTTGTGTTTATAAAGCTGTTGCAGGTACATGTATCTGTAATATTGTAATCACCATAAAGTCGCATTTGATGCTGTTATGCTTTGCTTGTGTCTAGTTTATTTTGCCTGTTCTCCCTGTTGTATCCTTCAGTTTAGTAAGGATAACCACCTTTGCACTTTGTCTTCAGGAACTGGATCTACTGAGCCAGCTTTATGGCCTGTTTCAAAAGTTCATCCGATTTGACTCTCGCTTCAGGGATACCTTGTGGGCAGAGGTTGATCTAGAAGGGTCATCAACCGATGTAAGTCGCTGCAAAAAAAAAAAAGCTGCCTTCCTGTGATTTTAGAACTATTCCAGCTTCATGCTCAACAGAGTTTCAGAAAAAAAGGGTTGGGGAACAGTATGTATATCTTAATTACAATGGTTTAGAAACAACTGCAACATTCAAAATTTGTTGAAATGTTGTTTAGGGACCTTCAGTCTTATAGATACTACACTAGAATGTGAGTACTTGGCAGCGAAAGTTTTTCTGGAGGGTGTAGGGGCCAAGTGGAAACACTGGTACCATTTTTTTACTTTGGGTTTTGTGTGTGTGTGTTCGTGTGTGAATGGTGAATTTGGTTTTCACAATTGACAACGGTCATAGACAAGCATAAAAGTTCAGCACATTAGCGGACAAGCAGATAAGCATCACAAGAAGATTACACAGAAAGGGAAAAACAAACCATCAAGGAGAGAAACTAGAACTGTGAGTACAATTTTTCTAGTAAGAATTCTGATAAGTCTGTATTTGTTGAAAGGTGGAATCCTACTGGGATGAGTGCCTGGCATTACCGAGCAAACTCAAAGACTGGGATGCGTACATGGACTTGAAAACAAAACTTCAGACCTACCTCGAAGTCTTCCCTCTGCTGCAGAGTCTGGCATCAAAGGTAAGGGCTGGTTCATGGCAGCAGGCATTTACTGAGATAAACATTTTCCTCAAGCAAGCGTTTTATATATATATATAACACTGTAAATATCAGCGTAGTATATTTCCTTAGAAAGCAAGGTAGGTGTGCTAATCTGGGAAGACATAGAATATTGATTGCCATTTAGATGTAGTCGGTGGGCAGAAATCTAGCGCAAGATCTACAGTGCAGTTCTTCTTCTACACCGTGTGGAACTTCCAGCATTAAATGGTTTGTGGATCAGTTGTGGAGTTTTAGATAAACGTGCTTACTTCTTTAAACTCAAGAAAGTAGACAGCCTTTTGACAAGATGAAGATTTCAGATGTGATAGTTAAATGATGACTTTCAGCAACTGAAGCAGATCGGAAGATTGTTCTGGGCACCAGGCTATATCTTTTACTAAATCTTTGCACATCTTTTGCTTTCTCTAACCTTATTCTGATTTATATACTTTTTCAACTGGTGGCATTTATCAATCCTGTGTCTGTAACTGTTCTGGCTACAGGGGAAACGGAATAAGTTTAATCTTCCTGTGAGTATAGTTGCTAGCCATCAACTGCCTACGAGTCTGGACACCTGAGCATGAATTTTGTTTTCTCTCCTGTGATGTGCACGTATCATTTTACTTTGTCAGTATTTACTGGTTCTTGCTCATTACGATGATGTTGAAATGGTTGGTGTCCTCTGCAAAATCAAGTGTTCCTCTTGGTTCATGTTTACTTTTTACACCCTTCCCCCAAATCTTTTATTTCATCACATCACTGGAGTTACCATTTTTTAAAGATGGTTTTTATAATTATCATTATTAATTATCAATTATATATAATTATCAATCATATATATTATATAAACTTCCAAAAAGAATATCTGGCATCTGGGTTTATGGATGAAGACAAATTAGCAGCAAGAAACAAAGAAAGGTGTTTATCAGAAGAGTTACAGTCTGCAGATGTCATGTCTTTCTTTGCTTATCACTTAGATAAGGTCTATCATTAAGGCAGGAGATCATTAGAAACATTTCTACTGATAATAGCACTACATGTATGTAAGTCATCATGAACTCCTGGGACAGCTTGGGGATATGTGGATGTCCTGTTTGATTCTCACCAGATCCACTTGCACATAGTGAAATCTGCATCATCCATTTAAGATGCTGAATAGGTGTGAACATCCCTGTGTTGCTGTCTGAATTTTGTCTGCTTTTACTCCTAAAGCGTTTTTACATTTTTCCTGGAATCTCAAACCTACCCAGTTATTGTAGCTTTCCTACAACTTTGGCTTGCAGCAGTATGAGAACAGCAGACAGTTTTGTACAAAAGAAAAAAAACAAGAAATGCTGATACATTACTGCTATTTTCCACATCAAGCAAAGCCACAAGTAAAAGTATTAGATACAATCAAAATGCAGTAGGACATAAACCTGTCTCCTTTTAGGAAACAGGCTTATTCTTTATTGCAAAATGGATCAGGAAAGCACAGTTTGAAAGCTGCAATGCTCGTCACACACTCTTTCTTTCTCTCTCTGCCTCCAAACACCAGACATTTCATGTCAGCAGAATCTCTCCCCAGCCTGGAAGAGCATGTGTCTGTTAAAATGATCTGATTATCCATGTGAGGTTTTGAAGAGCTTTGAAGTTCAGTGGTTGTGAATCCACCATGCCTTTGTCTTTCTTTTTGTTATGGAGTTTTACAATTGTTTCCACTTTTGATGTCCTTGTTTACATTTTTTACATCAAAGAAACCAATGTTCTAATTCTAAAAGTCATTCTGTTAAATCCTGTAGACTTACCATAATTTGTGATGAATAAAACTACTAGATGTTTAAAATATTGGTGAATCTGTTTCCTATTCATGATTGTGTGGCAAAAATAAAGCTTGAACCCCTTCTTTAAAATTAAAGATAGAATTATATAATTTTACACGTGGTGTTAGGGTGAATTTTACTTAAACTGTGTTCGACGATGGATGCACTTTGGTACATGTGGAAGCACTGCTACTCAAGATCTTTGATCATGTTTTCATGGAGAGACATGTGCTTTTTCAGGAGATCCGAAACCGCCACTGGCTTCAGGTTATGCAGGTCACAAACAGCTCATTCCAGCTGGAAGCCAATGTCTTCAAACTATGCCATCTTCTTGACATTGGACTCATCAAGTGAGACACATTTACTTGCAAATTCTTTGCTGTTCAGAGGTGATTTCAATATCCAAAGATTGGACTCATTTTCTTTCATTGCACTTATATCCTCATTTGTTTGTAGACACAAGGCAGAGATAGAAGAAATTTGTCTGGGTGCCAGCCAAGAGCTGGAATTGGAGATCAAAATGCGTGTGACAGAGGAAGAATGGACAGAACAGGTGCTTAACTTTGAACACTACAAGCGGCGAGGACCTATGTACCTGGACAAGGCCTTCACACAGGTGAGACATGAGGTGACATGTATTCACTGCCTGGTGCACCTGCAGATGCAAGCCATCCTTTGACAACGTGCCTGCAGTTGTTACTTCTGCAGTGAATAAAAATGGGGAATGATTTTGATATTCACTGTATTATGTGCGTGCAATAAAGATGAATCATATTTCAGCTTTCCATTTGTTTGCCATTAAAATTGCAGCGCCTGCTAGAACAGCTGGAAGATGCTGAGGCACTGCTGGCGACCATGCTGACTTCCAAATACATCGGTCCTCTGCGAGATGAAACAGCGACATGGGCAGAGAAATTGAAGGAGGTGGCAGAGGTGCTGGAACTATGGTTGGAAGTGCAAGATCTGTGGCAGTACCTGGAGGCTGTTTTCAGCAACTCTGTAGCTGTCAGGGTATGGTCATAGGAGTTAACATGCATTTTGTAAAATCTTTTTCAGTGAACTAAAATCGATGCAATGAATGAACAGAAGTTACATCTTCTATGTATGAATCGAAAGTATCCTGAGAGTTGTAAGACTTTGTTAAAGGGCATGAATGGGAGAGAAAGGTGTTTAGTTAAGGTATGAAACATAGATTGGATGACAAGAGACCAGACTCTTCTACCATTTGGCCACTTGGTGAAATATTACAGTGAAAGCATTAAAAGTAGTTTTAACTGACCCAGTTCCCCTCCCCCCCCCAAAAAAATTTTTTTTTCCTATAACAAACCATGGCAGATGCCAGATCCTTTATTTCCGTGGAACCTCTGTTGCCCAAACTATGTAAATAATGAAAGATTTTATACTTATGACATCAGCATCCATATTCAGATGTCACGTGTTAATGCTTCTAAACAGGAACTACCACAGGAAGCAAAACGGTTCGCTCGCATTGATAAAGGCTGGACCAAGATGATGAAACGAGCATTTGATACACGCAATGTGCTTCAGGTGCGATTTTTTGCAAGACACAGTAACATATTTATCAAAATCAGGGGAGGCAAAGTTTTCCTCTAGACATGCCTGCCTACTTACATAGTTCCAAAAAAAATAGACATCTTTATTTGTAAAGAAGTGCTATTTTAGATAAAAAAAAATACCATCTTTAAAACCACAACAGAAACAACTTCAACAAGATTCCACTCAGATTAGTACTGTTTTACAAAAGAGCAGATGACACAGTATTGATTTCTTCACAACAACCTGCTTTGAACCTCTTCTAAATATAAGTTGCCTTTTTTCAAAGTGCTGCCATGGTGGGGAAGTTCCTAAGGCTGTGGTGCTGCGACACATCCAGGAGGAGCTGGAAATCTGCTTCAAGTCTCTAATGGGCTACCTGGACAGCAAGCGCCGGGCCTTCCCAAGATTCTACTTTCTATCTGACCCTGTTCTTTTGGCACTATTGTCTCGTCCCAATGACTTGGAATCAGTGCGCCCCTACCTTAGGTAAGTTAGAACCTGATCATTTGGCTGGAGAAATAGTTTTTAGATTGAGAAAACCATTTAGGTCTTTGTAGCATATCGTGGCTGGGGAGGGGGAGAAAGCTGTACTATTTTTGTGAAGTACATGTACCATTTTCTGTGGTTTGTAAATTATTTTAAAAGTACTAAATAAATCTGTACATGTTCATAGTTTCTCTTATGAAATAACAAATACATTAAAACTTCCCTGTTAAGACCTTCCCTATTACAACTCTCTCTTAGATAAGACTGAACATTTTTTCACTGGTCCCTCCTGGGTTACACTAAATGTACTCTCTATTAAGACCCTTTTCCATTAAGGCGTTTTTGGTGCATTTTCAAAAGTCTTAATATGGAGGTTTCGCTGTACTGTCATGGTATTGCATCCATTTCTGCTAGTTTATTGTAACTTAAGGTTGTTTTAAAAATGGTTGCTTCCTCCTCAGTGTTTTATACCAGTAACACATTTTCAGGTCCATCTTTATGCAAATACATGATGTAAAGCTGGAGAAAACCCATGATTCTGGGTTGGACGACAGTGGCAGTGATGACAGCAGAGATGCACTGCATGGTCGCTCTTCACGGACACCAGGGCTTTCGCCACATGACCGAAGCCATGCTCCATCGCAGATATCAATGTCACTGCAACCTCGGTCTACAACCCCTCCCAAAATTGACAAGAGGCTGCATCAGCACTTTGTGAGTCTTGTACACATGTTCAAGATTTAGAATGGTAGATGACAGACATCTGGCTTTTGCTACTGCACTTGTTGCTTATTTCCTTGGGTGTCTCTGGAATTTCATGGGGGTTTTTTCCCCCCTTACTGCACACAGCCAGCCATTAGAACCATTTATCATACAACTGACGTCAGCAGTGTCAACGTATAGTAAAAACACTATCAGAAGAGGGATAACTTCATTTCCTGTTTTGTTTCACGTCTGTCTACTTCTGTCCTTCAAGCCTTCTTAATCAGATTTATTCAGATTCTGAACAGTTGGTTCATAAACAGATAGGCCAATTTCCGTATCAAAGCTGCCCTTCATTTATATGTGGGCTGATCTGGTTGGAACAATTAACTTCATTATTCTGTTGCTGTATTGTTAGTATACATGAGTATAGTGAACCATGTATATGTGCACATGGAGTGGGAATCACTCATTCTTAGATTTATCTACATGTCACTAAAATAGAGCGAACCTTTTCTTGGCAGCTGTGAGTTATTTTATGCTGCCTGGAGCTGTCTGTGCAACACATTTGTTTTCCAGTCTTGTTTCTGAGCAAGCCATGTTAAAAGTTACAATTGCAAAGTGAAGGATAGGAAAACATTTTATTAAAAGAATACATCTGTACTTTAACAACATCTTCGCTCATTTAGCACTCGCAGCTTGTAAACATGTTTCTAGTTTCTAGTTGTCCTTTAGACAAGTGACAGAGATGTAGCTTGTTTTGTTCTCTTCTATGCTGATTTTATTTCTTGTTTATAGTGTTTGGAAGATTTTTTTTAAAAGAAAGATGTCTTCTTATCAGTAAAATATAGACAAAGCTTAGAGCAGACATAAGAGCCATTAAACTGATTTAATGCTTGAAATTATTTGTGCTTGTACAGAACATTAATCCCAGCGTACTTCAGCATGCACCTTCCATGCTGCCATCTGAAGGACTTGTTGATGACATCATTGTAATGGATGCCACTGCTGTTACAAGCTCAGATGGGGAGATGCTGCCTTTGTCAGAAAAAGTAAGTCATTATTGAGCAAGTAGCAAGCTGTGATGCTAGTTTACTGTGGGAGCATATGTTCTTATTATCAAAAACTCTGCAGCTGTCTTTTGCATGCATCAAATGAATGTGGTACAAGGTAGTACTGATTTGGAATAAAACCTATGTGTCACATCATTCTTTTTTCTTTTTTTTTTTTGTACTGTGGGGTTTGGAATGGGAAGATGAAAGGTTTGATGTGGGGAAGATGAAGGGTTTTAGGTGGGGAAGATGAAGGGTTTGAAGTGGGGAAGATGAAGGGTTTGAAGTGGGAGAGATGAAGGATATGAGGTGGGGAAGATGAGAGAAGAGTCTGGAGTGCCTGTAGAGACCAGCCAAACCTCCATCCCCAACAATCCTGTGAAATGGTGCCACATCCAAAGAGAAACGTGTGATAGAGGCGGGAGCCAAAGCCACAGCTTATGACCCTCGCCATGTTGACAGCGGTGTATGTTGAGCCCCTCAGGATTAGTAGAGCAATTTGGCTGGTTGGCTGGCTAGCTGGCTAGCGGACAGGTGGGCTGGTGGGTTCTGGCTGCCTGGCTTTTCAGTCAGTATAGGCCATTTCTTCATGAGCATTTTGAAGGAAAGGGTGATAAAGAGTGTTGAGGGAAGAAGGGAAGAGACCATTCCAGACCCTCTGTTTTGGTAGCAAACAGGTGTTACTGCTGTTCTGTTGGCTCCCCTTCTACCTGTAGTGGTGATTTTGCACTGTCAGAGGATGGGGGCTGTGGGAAACGGAGCTCCGTTGCCGAGCTACATAGTGCAGCATCCAGCAAGCTGATAGCTGAAGTAAGATGAAAGGTTCGGTTTATCAAGTGCAAGTCACTCAAGTAATGGTGGGGAAATCTTTATCAGAATTCACAGGTGTGCAAGGGAAGTAGAAAATCTCTTTCTGCTCATCAGAAGCTTGCTGGTAAAGGAGCAGAGAGAAAGAAGAAGATAAAAATGATTATGATTATTTTGTTCTTGTTTGCAACATAAGTTGCTCAAATCTTGATTCTGATTTCTTATTTTTGATGCATGACAGGTGAGTCTGGTGGATGGCGTGGAGGTGTGGTTGGCAAAACTCCGTGACTCAGTGGGGCTGACTCTGCAGACCATGAACCTGAACGTTGTCAGTGACTGCAACAGTGGCATTGTGATGGATGAGTGGGCCTACAAGGTGATGATATGCCTTATCTCCATTTCAGTCATTGTGTGGGGCGTTCTGGCTGATGTCTGGACAAATCAGCTTTAAGGATGAAGTTAGTGATGTTTGAAATGAAGTAACAATAAAGCAACCAATGATGACTTCAAATTTAGCCTGCTTGACACTGTTTCAGGGATGAGCGGTAGGAAAGATTTCACACAGAAATATAAAATGTTATGGACCTTTAGCTACTTCTTGAATAGGCTGAGCATCATCAGTCGATGCGAAAAGGTCTTTTCTTGTTTTGTGCAAATTGTGTCCATCGCCACATGTGAGCAGCCCTTAATATGTGGCAGAACATCACAGAGCTGTCTCATTCTCTGCTTGCTGTTTGACAGTATCCTTCTCAAGTCTGCCGGCTGGGAATGCTGTACCACTGGACACGGGAATGTGAGGCTGGCATCGCAGAGATTAAGTATGACCGCAAAGCTCTGCAAGCACTCCTCAAGAAGTACCAGAACACAACTAGTCGGCTGTCAAGCGTTTTTGTGAGAGGAGCTTGGAGAACTTTGGACGAGCCGATGTTACCAGTGCACAAAGCTCGTCTTGACTGCATGATCACAGTAAGCATGCTGTTTTTGTCTTTACTGCTGGAGTACAGTCTTAACTGTAGGAATACAGTGATTCTTGACTGATCAATAAGTAAATAAGCTGAAAAATTATAGCAGTATATGTGCTTGTCCCATAAATAAGTGAAGAAGGGAGATATCTGAAAATGAGAAAGACCTTTTAATTGATCACTGCTACTGAGCAACAAAAGGTTTGTATTTTGTGTTTAACAATCTGACAAAATGTTGCAGCAATCCCTGTATCTGAGGGATGTATTGGAAAACATCTGTACACGCAAACTGCGAGAGACCACCGACTTCGAATGGAGGCGCAGCATACGCTGCTACATGCATCCACCTGGTGAGAGCTGTGTGTAAACTTAACAAGATGCTTTAGGCAGGAGGGATGCATTTTTCTCACAGCAACAGCTCTGTTGTCAAGTTCATGTTCATCCTAAAATACTGATACATCCCTAAAGCAGTCTCTGTAATTGATGCAAGAATGGACTGCAAAAAGCAGTTCTCTTTCCCTGCCCCACCCTTTAAATCAAGATTGGTTTTCTTCAGTTTCTTAAGAATGTAATAGATGTCTGTAACTAGCTTATTGGCTGGTTATTTAACATCAAGTTTCAAGTCGGCAACAAATTGTTCACCAGCCCCAATAGGACATGCCTTTCTATTGGCTGTATTACTCCTTGCCACTGATTGGTTTAGCACGCTCTGCTTCCCCACACTTTCCTCCTGTCCATCAACCGTCCATGAGCAGCGTCCTTGTCAGCTAAGTGATTTTTATTTGTTGTATCTGTTTGCTCTGTCCTGAAGAAGGGGCCATGCCCCGAAACATCGACTTCCTGTCTCGCTTGGCCAAGTTCTCTTTGTTGTACCATAACAAAAACAATCTCGAGAAGGGGTAAGGGGGGAAATGTGTTGGGTTGGAAGAGAGAGGTAGACTGGAAACTGGAGTGCCTGGAGAAAACCCAGCCCTGTAAGCAGGTGTGGCATGTGGAAACAGAATACACGTTGTTCATGTGCTGACCCCTCTCCCTATCCTTCCTGTTTGAAGCTGAGGACAAAGCACCTGGACCCATGCTGTGGATCCTGGACACATCGTACGAGTATGGCTGGGAGTTCTATGGCGCAGATTGTGGCGTAGCTCTGACACCCATCACCGAACGCTGCTTTCTGACTATGTCCATGGCACTGACAAACTGTCTTGGGGTGCGGATCACAGGACCTGTTGGAGTTGGCAAGACTGAGACTGTAAAAGTGAGTGAATTCCCTGTTCCACACGCTATGAAAGTGATTGAATTCTCTCTTTCCATTAACATAATTTAAGGCATATAACTTGTTACCATAAAACTACATTTTATTCTTTCATTTACTTGAACAATTTTTTTAAAAAAATTATTTAAAGTCCTATATACAGGCTTAAGATTTAATATATAATTTTTTTTGCCTAGGGATTGGGCAACATTCTTGGCAGTTTTGTAGGCGTGTTTCAATGCTCATCAGTGTTCAATCCTGTCAACATTGGGAAAATTGCTCAAGGAATGGCAATGGTAAGAGTCATTTTACAGGTGTTACAATATTAAGATTCTGAAACCAGATGTAATTGTGAATGGGCTACAAAAAAAACCCCAAATTGTTGTGCATATAATAAGGTTCTGTCAGCTTGACATCACATCCAGCATTGCAGACCACCACTGGCATCAGCTTAAAATGTGAGTCATATCACTCATGATTTCCAGATTTGTATCCAGCAGTGGGCAAGGATTTTTTTTACTGGAGTTAAAACAATGTGCAGATTCCATTCAGCCAGTCCTCTGACCCTCAACATGTAACCGCCTCTTAGCACTGACTGCCTTACTACAGCTGTCTGTTTGGTGGATGTTACAGTGCATAGCTTGGTAATAGGACCCCATCGTCCCAAATCCTTGCTATGATATGGCCTAAGTATGGCATTAAACTGCAGCAACAACCCAACAGCCAACCTTTACAGAAACTATTGACTACATTAAATTTGTGCAGAGTACAACTGTCGCAAATTCTTTGATGGAGAAAGTAGAAAACATGAGACATCTTTTCAGCAGCGTCTGCTGCTTGCCTTAGTCACTTCTGTGGATCGTTTTGCTGTATGTCATGATGGCAAATAATGACAGCTTATTGGCAAAAGCAAACCTGTATGGTTTGGCTTTATTCACATGTTTGTTTAATTAAAGCCGGATGCAAGGTCTGTGCGGGAAATGCTGGTGGAACCTGTATGCAGAATGTCATTTCACTGCTATGTATCCAGACATTTGGTAAAAGTTTATGGCTATACACCTGTTTGATAATTTTAAGAGAAACAACCATAAATTTTGTATGTGTGCTTGGAAGTTTGGGGTTTTGTCAAGCTTCTGGGTTTTTTTTTTTAAACTGTTCCCATGTAAAGGTACACAGACACATGCATGTGTATTTATGCAAGCTTGTTGTTAGGCAAACGCATACATATGTGTCATCATCATGAAAATAAGTCTGCACCTTATACATGTACACGTTTAGCTAATATCTATATGTGCATGAATACAGGATGGATGCTGGGGCTGCTTTGATGGAGGACACATGCTGAACAAGGACGCTTTGGCTGTACTTCTGGACCATGTCCAGTCCATTATCTTGGCCATGCAGGCCAAACAGAGCTTCCTCTATCTCGCTGATGGGACAGAGGTGAGCTAGCCTTACAGTAAGAGTAGGTCACCCTCAGAATGAAGTGACAGATGTTGCTACCTCATTACCTGTGTAGAGTAGGTCACTCTGAATGAAGTGACGGATTTTGCTACCTGTGGGGAGTAGGTCACTCAGAATGACGTGACAAACGTTTCTACCTGTGGGGAGTAGGTCAGTCAGAATGACGTGACAAACGTTTCTACCTGTGGGGAGTAGGTCCCTCAGAATGACGTGACAA
>SMGT01005984.1:53734-91825 GCA_004794575.1 Lanistes nyassanus
GGAGTAGGTCCCTCAGAATGACGTGACAAACGTTTCTACCTGTGGGGAGTAGGTCCCTCAGAATGACGTGACAAACGTTTCTACCTGTGGGGAGTAGGTCCCTCAGAATGACGTGACAAACGTTTCTACCTGTGGGGAGTAGGTCCCTCAGAATGACGTGACAAACGTTTCTACCTGTGGGGAGTAGGTCCCTCAGAATGACGTGACAAACGTTTCTACCTGTGGGGAGTAGGTCCCTCAGAATGACGTGACAAGCTGCAGCTGCAACCTTTATGTCTCAGAAAATAAAAGTAAGCATGTATTTCCTAGTAATTCCAATACATATCAGTTTTATTAAAGCAAAAGCAAAGTGGAAAAACAAATGTGCCTGCAAATGTTTCATGTATTTCTTTAAACTGTTCCCATGCTTTTTATGCGTTACTGATGACTCCTGGGATGAACAAGTAAATTTTAGCAGTCCAGTTATACTGATACAAGAGACGCACACATCCGAAGCAGATGAAAAATCCCAGCAGCATGGCGTTCGTTGACAGCGAGTGATAAAGCATGCGTGGCATCAACTAAACGACCATGCCACAGTGCAAAGCATTTGGATGTTTTAACAGCCAGGCTGCAGGTTTATTTAAAGAAAATTGTTCGTTCTTCCTGGCTGTCATGCTGTGTGCATTTGCAGACTGATTGATGGATGTTTGCATCTGCTGTGGCTGCCTTTTTGAGCAGGGCTGGGCCCATGGCATGGCGGTAACATACGCTTTTTGCTGATACACAGGGACCTGGGCTCAGATTCCGTGGCCAGCACTTCTCTGGTCTTTCCCTTTCCACAGTCCTTCCAGGCGACCTGATCCCCCATGTCACAGTAGATTAAAATTGTGGCATACTGTTCTTGCTCAAGAATGTACTTGTTTTTTTTTTAAATATTTAATGCAGCAAATGCAATTAACTGTTAAGGGGATAGTCTTAGAATGGCAGGAAGAGTGCGGTGCTTTCAACTTCACTCATGGCCTTTTTTTTTCCTTTAAAGCAAATATCAAGTGGATAATGAGCAACAAAAGTAATGCAAATGGGACAAGCCATAGTCATTTAATCAAAAATTTGACCATGGAGTATGACAAAAGTTTACAGTGCACAACGACAAAACGGACAGTTCACCATGTCTGTGCATTCAGACTTTGTACATCAGTGAGTCAATGTCTCATGCATCATTTAAGAGTAATTGTGAGGGCACCACAGTCTTTGATGAAAAAAATATTATTGAAAGGATTTGGTTGAACAGCCTGGGTACCTTTATCAGAAGTAATTAATTGGGTCTTTACGCTTTTCTTGCAGATACCCCTCAAGAAGAATGTGGGACTGTTCATGACAACAGATCCCACACACAGTCTGCCAGCGGGGGGTCTCCCTCATGACATTACTGGGTCCTTTAGAACTGTCTCTTTGATCAAGCCTGATGTAGGTCACATCTTCAAAGCCAAGTGCTCTGCTCTTGGGTTCCGTGCACCCAATGTCCTTGCTCTGCGACTCAAAGTGATGTCGGAACTTGTCAGGGACCAGCTGTAAGATCTGTCTGACATGTTGCTGTTATTTTTCTCGGGATATTTTTGGGGGCCAAGCAGGTGGCGGACTTTGTCTAGCTGTTGTTCGTACTCTGACAATATTTGTTTCACTTTTTTAATGCTGTATTTATCGGTAAATTGAAGGGACTGGGTTTCTACGTAACAGCTTAAATACGATAGCAAGGGTTTTATTGTGGTGAATATCGTAGCATAACTTAGTGTATGGATTTTAACTGTTTTATGCTGTCCGGATTACTGAGATAAGTGACACAGCATGACTGTTTTTGCAGGATGCATAACCATGATTACATGCCACACAATCGTGATTATGACTATGCTTACAGGCCACTGATTGTGACTACAGGGTGTACAACTGTTCTTATAGGCCACATGATTGTCATTGCAGGCCACAGCAGTACCAGCACTTTTTCTCAGTGTGGGCTCTGGGCAGCATCTTGAAAAGAGCCAGTCAGAAACGTCGCAGCCTGCGGGATGATAGGTTGGCAGAGAAAGACAAACGAGACGAAATGTCTCGCTCGGACAGTGCAAACTCAGAGGCCCCACCAACACGTCTCGTGACACATGGACCTTCGCTGTCAGGTACAGGTGCACTCATAATCATATGATTGACTGCCACTACGTACTGTACGAAATCAAGCAACGACTAATCCATTTTTTATTTTTGTTTGATGTTAAGATGAAGCTCAGCAGTTTTTATTGAGGCAGATTTCACTTGTGTTTTCAGTTGGCACGAAGCAGCCTGGACAGATGAACATGCGCAAGGCAGGGACACCAAACCCTATGACGGCTGCAAGCAAGCTTGAGCATGCGATAGTTTTGCAGACCATCGAAGAGATGATTTGTCCACGTCTGTCAGGAGAGGTTGGTAAAAGAAGAAACCCCATTGCAATGTGATGTTTCAAAAGGTCAGATGATTTACTGAGGAGCGTCACCATGATAACTTGCCTCCAGCAAAAAAAAAAAAAAATCAAATTTGAGGTTTCAGGGACAGTCTGTTTCCAAGACTGTGCATGGAATGTTCTTGATGACCATTGATTTGATGTCTCTTTCTTTGAACAATTGCTAATTTAAACCAGAGAAAATGCACCAGATTATTTCAGAGGAGTATATGGAGAAGTTTTTTTGTATGATAGTGAACGAGCTAAATGTGTGGCTGTCTTAGGAAAATGACACAGTGCTGCACTAGTCTCAAGACTGATGTGACATATTTCAACTCAACTCTGAAGATTGATGACAATGAGTCCAATTCTAGTCTCTAGAAGGATGACACATTCCCACATTTGTTGCATTATACCAACACTTACATTTTATGATGAGGTCGATTCTTTTTCTTTCAGAATCTTTCAGTCTTCAGAGCCATCATGAAGGACTGCTTTGCAGGTTTGCCGGATCCTCCATTACAAGTGAGCTCAGCCAAATCTCGAACCTTTGACATGGAGGCAGCTATCGAGAACAAAGCGCAGAGCATGGGGCTTATTGCACACAAACCCTGGGTTACTAAGTGCATGCAGCTTTATAATCTGTCTCAGGTGCACCATGGTGAGCTACCTTGCAATGTCATCGTTAGTAATTTATGTTTCAGTCTCATGACATGAATTTTTCTGTGGGGGGAGAATCTTGGCTTTGTTCTTATTGCATTCATTAAAACATTTTTGGTTTCTTATCTGTACCTGAAATTTCTTTAAGAAACCCACCTTAAGCTTGCTGGAAGCTGAGTGCTTGAAGGGATATCAGATGGAACAGACCATTCACAAGGAAAACAAGATTTCTTTGTTGCCTCGTGACATCCCTTGAAAAACCTCATCTTCTGGCAACTGTTCCTGAATCTTCACTCCTCTCTTTCTTTTGAGCATTCAGACATTCCTTTCTTTTTCTCCACAACAGGTATCATTGTTGCTGGTAAATCAGGGACTGGCAAGTCAACATGCATTGAGACTATTGTAGAAGCTCTTTGCATGCAAGCTCGGGGAATGTCACGCCAGTCCCATACCAGCAAAGCTTCTGCAGCATCAGAAAACATGCACAAACTACAGAGGATTTACCCACTGATGGTAGATGACCTTTCCCTCATGTTTGGCTCCCTCAACCATTCAGACTGGGTGGACGGCATCGTCACATCTGCCATTCGAAAGGCAAACAGGGTAAACTTCCTGCATCAGTGAATTATAAATGTTTTTGGTTTTTTCTTTCTGGTTTTATTGCAGTATATTGCGCATACCTTATCTAGTGTAATGTTGACAAGTATAGGGATTCGCTGTATGCACACGTGGTACACCGGGGGTTAGCCATGTGAAGACTAGGGTCGTTTAAAAGAAAGGGGCGGCAGATCTTTTTTGAAGATCTGCCACGTTCCTTACTTTCGACTCTCTCTTTGCTACGTGTTTGGGTACGATAGGTTCCCTTGGTTGCATACGTCAGCATACGGGTGTGTCTAGCGCTGCCAGTACCTTGTTGGGATTATCGTTTGATGATTTATAACGCTCTGTCCTCATTTGTTCTTTATTAAGTTTCTTCAGCTTGAGAAATGTTTACGTTGTTGACAGAATCAGAGCACAACTTGGCTTTGTCTTGACGGGCAGTTGACACCTGCATGGGCAGACAACTTCAACAGTGTTCTTTCCTCAGACAAGGTATAACCTGAATTGGCATTTACCAGAAACATTTACAGACTGTTGCTTTGGATGTAGAATGTATACATCCCCTTAACTGTTGCACTGTACAACAGGAGCGTATAACATGGCTAACAAAGTAAGAGACAGCACATTGTCTTTGACAGTTATCTAGTATGCTGTGTATATCTGCCGCCCATGTGGGTATTGTAGTAATAGAAGAAATAACAATTTGCAATGTAGAATACAACTGAAAGATATCTCAGTGAAATATCTTCAGGGGTGGGGTGTTACACTGTGCATGTTATATGATACATGCTGGCATGCTACATGTTAATGGGTGCTTCTGGTGACATGCCTCGGGCACCTATACCACCTGTGTACAGGTGTATCACTTTCCAGCAAACCAATGAGCTGAGCTTTTTAAGGTCTTCTAAGGTCACATATGTCTACCATTCTTTTCCTCCACCAGAAAAGTCTACTGCTACAAGAAGGAATCAATCCGTCCAGAATATTGGATGCGTGGGCAAAAAGAAATAAGTGAAGTGGCCAAAGTGATTTATTTAAAAGCAACATTTTTAATTAAGCCGCTTACATTATGCTTTATAAGTCAAGCAGAATATCACTGAGATTTTTTTTGGTGAGATCTACATATCCAGCAAATTCCCATCAGGGATTTATATTGAAATGTATACATGTGCCTCAAAATCTCATTGGAATTTTTAAATATTAATCAAATTGAGGGGTTTTTTTTTTTTTAGTTAGACCTCTTTACTTTTTTTGTAATGCAATGTGTTCTAATTTGGCTGGGTTTTTTTTCCTGTAGGTTCTTCATCAGCTGAATGGGGACAAGCTGTTCCTTTCAGACAACATTATCATTCTCTTTGAAACCGACAGCCTGACCAATGCTGCTCCTTCAACTGTTGCTAGATCGGTCTGTTGCTGAAGTTTGAAATGTTTGAACTTGACGTAAAGATAGATCTTAAGTACTCGTTAACAGTGAATGATAATTGCAGTACTGGGCAATATAGCTGTTTAAAATAATCTTAAGTTTCTTTCGTCAGACCACCATAAATTTAGGTGCAGCAGACGTTTTTTGGGGTGGGGTGAATGTGCTGGGGGTTGGATATGCTTGGTTCTATACTTGGGAAAGCAGATTCCAAGTGGTTAGAGTGCAGGCCTCTAAACCCAAAGGCACACTCGCAAGCTGGTTCGAAACACATATTCTGCAGCACATTTTCCCAGTTCACCCAGCTGTGTATGGGTGCCTGACCTCATGGGTCAGGGGAGGTAAGGCAGCGAGGCAAAGATGGGCACCACCCTCACGATACTGGCCCACAGAAAAATGGTCTCAAATACCCTACTCCCTGAAGACCTAAAACAGAGTTCTACGACATCCTTTACCATACCTTATTCTTGTACATTTTGTTGCTTAACATCCCATGGCAAACTATGTGTATATCAGGATCGTTGAAACATGCTCAGCAATGCTACAGGTGAGTATGTGGGAAGAAGTCAATGTCTTAACTGTTGTGATTGCAGTTTGCTCGCCTGTTGATGATGTGTATCTTACATTCAAATCTCTGCAGACCTTTGTGCAACATGGCGCTGTATGGTTTCAGGGCATCCTGTTTATGGATCAGGGGATTATTGGCTGGAAGCCAATGGCCGAAGCCTGGCTTGAGAGCCGTAGTCATCAGGAAGTCCATGTAAGAATTCGCCACATCACTAACGAAAATTAAAAGACTGTACCTTCAGCACTAAAACTGGTGGAAGGAAAATTTCACACACGTATTTGTACTGTTTCAGTTCTGCTTCCCTCCAGTCAAACAGGTTTCTCAGATTTCAGGGCTTGACATTAATTTCCCTTTTTTTTTTTTTTTTTTAGTTATCCTAAATTGTCGTTGCCTAAGATTCTTGCCCAAAGGTCCTTGCCTGACAAAATTTATACTTTCAATTTTATAAAATTTTGGACTATTCAACTACACAGCAGTTATACTTGTTTGCTAGAAAAGCATGGCTGCCTCAGCTGATTGGGCAAACTGTTATATGTCAAGCCTTGGGTTTTATCAAATAGAAATGGGTTTGGACAGCCAAAGTTTTGCATCTCATAAAGAAACATACTAGCTGATAGAACCAGAGTCACCACCATCGTGCTTGCAGTGTAGGACAGCTTTTTAATGCTTGACTTTCTGCCTGACCTAGGTTGGTGCTGATGGTCATGAGCACTTAACTTGTATCTCGCTGGTTGAGGTAACTTTCACACTGCTCACAGCTTCCTGATTCTGCTGCTGTATACTGGCATCTTTGTCTTGCACACTTTGCTGGATGACTCTTGCATTACACTAGATAATTGATGTGTTCTTTCCAACTGCATCTGTTGAGCAGTGGGACATGGACCCTATGGACAAGAGCTTAGAAGGGGTAAACGTTCTGGTGGTGTGATCAGTAGCATAGCAGGTCTAGTTTAGCTGTAAGTGTTTGAGTTGTATGTACCTGTAGAGATGTAAGCTGAGACATGCATTGAAATTAGTGCATGTTTACACAGGAGCGTGCATGCCTGTCCCTACCAAAGTTAAGATTGTAGTTAATGTGTTTGTACATGTTGTAAATGAAGATAATTTTTTTCTCATACATCATCCTAGTTGTTACATTTGTAATTGTTGTCATAATTTCAAATTAATATGAAGTCACAAAAGCACCATGAATATTTGGGGACCAGTAGAACTTCATTTAAATGTATGTAACTATTAATAGAATAGGTTTGAGAAATGGTAAAAGTTAAAACTGGGTGCCTTTGGCAGAAATGAACAGACAGGCATGCTTTAATGCATGCATTATGAGCTGAAGTTTTCCTGGATCCGGCATTCACATCAACACTTATTTCTACTAGCTTTTTTGGTCTTGGTGACCTTCATTAACAAAAAGAAAGTTTAAAAGTGCCAAAGAACTGTATCACCTGAGAGATTTCAATGACATAGGCATTTGTACATGTGCATTCAGTCTAGCATGGTTTTATGGTGTGTGCACGTTTGTTTTTATCATTATATCATTGTTTGAGCTTTCACTTTGGTTGTTTCGGTTGCTGCTGCAGTGTTATCATGTTTCCTCAGTTTTTGGTTTGGTTTCCTGTTTTAGAGCGTATTCAATTTTTAAAGAAAGTTCCCATTCTATGGTACAAATGTCTCAGTGACTCTGCTGCCACCTACATATCCAGCTCATTTTAGATATACACCTTTCCCGTCTCCGTTCTTCTTCAAAACCCCTTTGTTTTCATATTCCTTGTGTCAAGCTCCACACCTTTGGTCCACAATCTTATTTTCAGCTTTGATCCATTGAAACAACCCACCTCTCTCCATCCAGAAGCTAACTACCCTCTCTTCTTTTAACAGTTCTCTGAACGCCTGTCTTTTCTCTCTACCGTAATACATTTCATCCTGCTGTGTCTGGCCTACTCGGGAGTAGCTTATGCGTACCAGTGTCTGCATGCACATGTGTGTTTATTGTGTGTTGCCATGCAGGCAAGTGTGTGTGCCTTGAATTATTTTATGATTTGATGCCTTATAAATGCTCTTTATTATTATTCTCAAAATGCATAAAATGGTCCCAAATCATCGTTTTTTGGGGTGCCATGTCTGACCTTAAAAGCTATGCTGAAGATTTATGTAATGTGTAGACATTTCACAAAGCCTCTCAACTGCTTTTAGGGGATTTTTCTTGCATCACTGAGTTGTTTTCATGGCAACCGTCTCTTTAAATTATGCATAAAAATGTTTATTTAACCATACACATCTGTGATTTAACTGAGGACTGCTTGAGGCATTTGTTTATGTCCTTTCTGATGTAGAATGCAGTTCATGCTTTTTAAGCCACAGTAAAATATCCACAGAATCAACACAGTTTTCATTTATGTTTCGGGGAGCTTTTTAAAGTTTGAAGTTTTAAATGTCAGTATTTATCATCTATCAGAAATTTGGACTCGTCCTACCGAAACTCTCTGGAATTCTGCCAGAAAAAAACTATGTAATTGGGAAAATATACTCAATATTGGTTTATTCCTGATTATTTGCTATCATTTATGCTGGCTGACATAGAGTTGGACCTAATTTAGTCAGAACACTCCCTGTATGTCCTTGGATTCTTACAGGTATTGCAGAGAGCCTTTCAGAAGACACTGGACCCTGTCACCAACTTTGTACTACATGAAGTAAAGTGAGCTCAAGAAATCTTGTTATTTTGGCGGCTTTATTAAAAGTGTTGTCACATGTTTTTTAATTCATTTATTACTTATCTGTGTACCTATAAGATTTCAACTGATGATTTGACCATTTTGATCCAGATCTAAAACAGTTTATGCTCCCCATGTTCCAGACCACGTGTGCAGCTGAGTGAGGTGGGCATGTTCCGTACATGTCTGGGACTTCTGTCAGCAATGTTGGCAGACAACATTGAGATTGGAGGAGAGCTGCACATAGAGCGGCTGTATCTGTTCTGCCTCATCTGGACTTACGGAGGTTTGCTGGATGCTGCAGATCGAAAGGCTTTTTCTGATCTTCTTACGACATTGTCAACAGCGTAAGTGCGGACTTCCATACTGTCAGAACCTATTCGCTAGCATGGGGGAGGGGTTGGAAATGATTTCAGAAACAAATAATATATGCATTTCAAATTTTTTTCTTCTACTCACAGATAACTTCAGTTACACTGCTTGTTTATGGACAGAAGCTGGCTCTACCAGCAGAATATGTACCTCAGTCAGTAAAACAGGAAATCACACAGAAATAATCATTTCCAATGATTGTATTTTTCTGTTAGCAAAATATGTTCTTAAATGAATAATCATTAGTGTTAACCGAGAGAATTTCGTAGGGTGGAGGGTGTTGACAGTGATCAGCCAGTGGATCACGACAAACTCCAGAAGTCGGCATCCTCTAGGCGTTGGTCTTCAATGTACAGAATCTTCCCACAGTTCCTGCCAGTGTTGGTGGGAACCTAGGTCATTCCAGTCGTAAAGATTGTGGGCGCCCTCTGTTGTCGTCTCACCAGATCTGATCCATCTCACTTCTGAAAGGGTGATGATGTTCCACCGCTATTTGGAGAGTTTATGTTCAGGCTCCTGGACCTTTCCCTGACTATGGAGAGTGCAAAAATTCCACTTGCCGATGGTGACATTTTCTGTTGGCAGTTTGATGCTAGTTTTCGTCCACTTATCACCTCCCCCCTGGTGGTGTCTGATGATTAGCATGGTGGTTGGTGATCTGGGCCTCAACCAATCTGCTATGGCTATGTCTTGTACTGTATCCACCATGTCCTTTCTGTTGGAGGCTGGTGTTGGCTTGGTGGCGCCAGTCTCCTCTCCAGGTGTTTGCATTTTTCTGGTTTAAGTTTTCCTCCTTGTAGAGAGATTTGCTTGCCAAGGCTAACGACCGTCCTCTACCTGCGTTTTACATTGAGTTTTTTCTTCTTCTGGTTCCTCAGCCTTTTGTATGACAAGCAGAGCCACTAACCTCTCAACTCTCCTACAACCTTAAAAAAAAATCTCTGGATATCTTTTACCTTTACCATTATGATCTATTAGATTGTTAAAAAGTTTAATTCCTATTTCCGTGTTTTTTCCCCAGACTGCCAGATGATGACCGAGACATTTGCGTGTTTGACTACTATGTGGACGAGTCAGGCGAATGGGATCCCTGGCACTCAAGGTTAGCTTGGATGTTGCGAAGCTTTCGTAGCATGGAAGTATTTCAGCGGTTATTCTTTCAGATGTTCTTGTTACTTTATTTTCATGCTGCGTTTGCGTGGCAACTATTTCTCTGTTACCCCGCATCTTTGCGGTGGAAAGGCTGAAGAACAAATATGTTATAGACTTTAGAAATGAGCTCAGGACTGTAAGATAGATCCATCTGGACATAATTGTCGTTACCTTGTCAGTCAGATATTGTTAGATTGTTACCCTTACTTTGGTCTTTTGATTTGCATGCTTTGTAGTCTCAGAGCTGCATGTTGAAAAGTCTGCTGCCTGTGGAATCAGAGTGCAATTTAAATATGATATGATGCAGGGTACCAGAAACTGTGTTCACAGATAACCAGGACCTGCTTGGAGAGGTGTTTATTGACACTGTAGATACGGTAAGAACATTGTGACATTTGCATATGCACAAGATAAGAACCTCTTCTGAACTGGGGGAAATAAAAAAGGAATGATAAATAATCTTTTGATCTTCATTGTTTACATACGCATGCACATTATGTCCATCATGCATGTAAGCACTGCACACATATGCATTCATGTTCATGGATTTAATTATGCACATGCACATGCATCCAGGCATCATACTGTCATAACGGGCATCATAATGTCAACTGCTGTTCTCACAGATTCAAACAATCTGGTGGAATTTGCTGCAGCTTTATACTGAATAATGATGCATGCTGTTCTCGCAGATCCGAACACACATACTGGTGGAATTTGCTGCTGCATCAGGACAGAATGTGCTTTTGGTGGGACCACGTGGGTCTGGAAAGACTGCTCTTATGGACACAATCATCCATGCACAGGGTAAAATTTGTAATTTTTGATAATGTCTTAATGGCTCATAGACATATTGCTTTGAAAACAAAGCTGCAATTAAAACTCCTGGAGGAGCTTTTTCATCCTGTCCTGTGCACAAACCTGACTTGAAGCAAAGCTGTTTGGACCAAACTTGCCCAAGAGTTTAGCTTTTCCTAAACTGCAGTTCTAGGTTGGCAGTTTGTAGAGATTTTGCAATCTTAACTATGATAAATTTCTTTGAAGATCCACAGGTATCTATTTGCAAGCGCCTGGTCTTCTCTGGGGCATCCACAGCCACACAGCTGCAGCAGTTTGTGGAGACAAACATCTTTCACAGACAAGGTATATTCTTTGAGCATATTTATTTCTGGTTTTGCAGTTGGATCAAACTAATGTGTGTGTGTGTGTGTGTGTCATTTCCTGTCATTTTTCCGATTCCAATCTGTACAAGTTCTTGACTTGCCTGGTCTTTCAATGCCCTAAGCTTAAAATGCCAGAAATTTTGGAGTAAAATGATTTGATTTGCAATGTGGCTTTGACAGGTTTTGTGTATGGTGCAAAGGAAAACAAGAAGCTGAAGGTTTTCATTGATGACATAAATTTGCCGTCTGCCCAGTCAGATGGAGTCCAACGATGTAATGAGGTATGCTGTATTTTTTAAAAAAACTTAAGGAGATGACAGCAATATTTTTGGTTTCTTTCCCTAAAAACTTTTAGGAGAACCTCCATGTTCACAGTATTTATACCTATGGCTCTTTGTAAGAAGAGTCATGGTTGAAGACACCAAATACCATATATACCCATGCAAAGAAATTAAGTACACTTTGCAATAAGTATTTCTTTATCACTGCATTTGGGTTTTTTGTCTTGTTTCTCATTGCAGCTTCTCAGACAGCTGCTGGATAACAAAGTGCTGTGCACTCTGCAGAAACCATTTGAACTACAAATTGTTGAAGGGCTCACAGTCTTTTCCACCATGGCTCTTGCAGACCATCCCTCAGTTTCTAACTGTGCTCTCTCAGAACGCCTTCTGGTAATTTAACATTCTAATTTGCCAGGAGTTTGAAAACATAAAAAGAGACTTTATACCTATATTTATTGTGATTGCAGTTAATCTTCTCCAGAGTAACTTATTTGTGTGTATTAATTTTACAAAATGTATTTGATTCAGGAAAGAGGGGAAGAAAGTTTGACAGGCAAATGCATCTTAATTATAACATCTTCCCGTAATAAGGCAAAGCATAGTTATCCTATATTGGACATACCAAAAACTGGGTATTTCCAACAGGGAAAACGTCAGTTACTAGCTAAAATGATCACATGTCCGATTGCATGACAACTAAATTCGGAAGTCATAAATTCCTAAGCTAAAGGGATGCAATTAGTGTTGACTTCCCCTGGCATTTTAAAAAAAAACTTGCTGTGACTAGCGTAATTGGGTTGTTGTATGTGCTGCCTGGTTCCTATTCTTGAAACATTACTATCTTGGTGCATATATGCCCTGTTAAGGATTTTTGTTTTTCTTTTGGTAAATTTGAATCTTTCATTAAAAAAAAAAACCTTGATGCATGCCTTCCATGTCACAGGGCATAGAACTTTTTTTTTTTCATTTTTAGCGCCACTTTGCTGTGTTCAATCTCCCAGCTGCTCAAGGGGAGGCTCTTAAGTCCATAGTACATGGAGTCCTTGAGGTAAGGTCACATATTATTTTGTGTCATTTTTTCAGATTTCATAAATAAGGGTTGAAAAAATGGTAGGCTTTATGCAACGTATACTTGTATTCAGGTTTCTGGAAAACTGCAAGCACTTGAAAATGTTTCTTTTTCCATCAATTAGGCTAACATGACTCAGCATGAATCACCTGGCCTTGACCTTGATCTTCACAATACTCTCGTCAACATGTCATGTGACATGCTCCTGGCTGTACAAAATGTTCTCAGACCAACACCGATGGCAGGCCGACATCACTACTTGTTTACATTGAAAGACATCAGCAAGTGTTTCCAGGTATGTTGAGAACTGTTGACTTCATTCACACCCAGCAGCATGTGTTGATGGACAACAGTCTGCAGAAAAGTATACTGTTTCATGCCAGGATCTTTGCAGCAAACTAACGATAGAAACAAAATAAAACACATTTATGCTGTTCTGATCTGGTTATTTCTTTTCATCCTTAGTGTCTGAAGCGCCTACCAGATGAAAGCAAAGCAGATGAAACGACAGTGGTTGCTCTGTGGCGTCATGAGGTTACCCGTGTCATGCGTGACAGAATCAGTCGTTCTTCGGATCTCTTGTGGTTCGATGACAAGCTTCAACAAGTTTTTACACAGGTACTCTCTACCCAGACTGGGATCTCAAACCTGTCTTTGTCTGCTTCAAGCGTACTTGTTACCGTGATAGCTTATTTAGGTAGGCAGAATTGGCTTATAGTTTTTAATGAACTGGTGCAGATAACTTAAAATAGAATTGAGAAAACACTGGTTTATAGTTTTTAATGAACTGGTGGCAGATAACTTAAAATAGAATTGAGAAACCACCAATTTGCTTTTTGCGATGAAGTAATATAATGGGCATGTGTGTGTTTGTGTGTGTGTGTGTGCATGTACAGGGGCACGTTTATAGGTGCCCAGTTTTTATTTTGACATAAGTTTGCTTTGTGTATGCCTCCACATCCATATTTGCATGCATATTTTCATATTTCAGCATTGGTCTAAACTGGATGAGAAGATTCCAGAATACTTTGTCACCTTTCCAACAGATGCTCGCATATATCAGCGTCCTCTTACCACACATGGTGCTAAGCAGGTCAAGGTAAAGTGAATTTATCTTCAAAATTTTATTTAAATATAATATTCCATTTGTGGCTTAGTTTGAAATCTATGTCCTGTAATAAACTTTATAACTTTATAACTGGTAACTAAGTGCTTCATAGCAAAAAAAAAATGTTTTTAATGTAATTTTGCTCCTAGTGTTTTAGGAACTTATGCTTGTTTTTATTTTTGCCACCAGAATTTTTATCTGCCACTTTCTTGGTCTTCTGTAAAATTATAATATGTGTACTTCACATTTCACAAACTAAATTTCCTGTGCACCACTTTTAATGTTTTGTTTTTATTTTCACCTGTTGTATCCATAGGTAATGCTGCAGCCTGTGGAGAACCTAGGAGACCTGCACACCTGCCTGAACACCCACTTGACCCGCTACAATGAGGAGTTTGGCAACGTGAGACTGGACATCATGCTCTCAGATGTGACTATTGCATATATCGTCAGAATGCACCGCATCCTCAGTTTCCACCATGGGTAGGTGGTTTGAAGGTGGTTGTCGACTTTGTGCTTGCTGTATAATGCATGTTAATATTAATAAATTATTATCATGTTTACCCTTCTCAGAAGCAGACAATCCTTTGTCAACAGAGGAAACATGTTGCTGATTGGAGCAGTGGGGTCACATCTGTCACGACTCTGTCGCCTTGCACTGCATGTAGCAGATATTCCTATCCACAAGATCGACGCTAGCAAGCCGAGCAACTTCTTCGATGGCCTGCGGTCGGCTATCAGACTGAGTGGTTCAGAGGGCAAGATCATTACTCTTCTGTTCACAGTGGGTATCATATGTAATTTAAAGGTCAAATGAAATCACCCTGTGCTTACAGCTGGCATCAAAGCAATGGAAAAAAAGAACATATTAAAGTGAAGAGGAAAAAAAACACTCTTGTGTAGACAGGTCAATAACATCATATTATAATCCATCTGCAACAGTTAGATAACAAGAAGCAGATGTTGGCAGGGCTGGTCAGGTCTGACAGAATATTAGAGGATTCTTCTTCTATTGAAGAATGAATGTTATGCTGGTTTGGTTTGCTTTGCCAGGCACGTGATCTTAACGACCCTGTGTACCTGGATGCCATCAACAGTTTGCTGATCAGTGGCGAATATCCACATCTGTTTTCAAATGATGAGATTGATGGTTTGCTTCAGGTTAGGGACGTTCAATCTTTATTTGAGTGTGTAGAATCAAAAGAAGCAGTGTCATTGTATTGTTATAGTAAAGTAAAATGGAGCACATAACAGTTTAGTGTATGGGCTCTAGCAGTTTTGGGCAGCCAAAAGCAAAAACGTTTTAACTAATAAACAACAAATGAGGACCGAGTTCTTTCGACCCTCTCTTTGCTATGTGTTTGGGTACGGTAAGCTTCCTTGGTTGTATGCGTCTGAATACGGTCACTTTGAGCGTTTCAAGTAACTCTTGTTGTATTTTCAAAAATGTTTTGGAAAATTAATTTTTCTTTTGATTCCCCCACCCACTTCAATGCAACCAGACTCTACAGAGAAAAAAAATTGAAAAGATCTTGGGGGGTTTTTTTAATGCCTGGTTATGCATTTTTTGTAACTGCAGGCAATCCACCCTGCTATGAAACGTGAGTTCCCCAGCTCTTCCATCGATCCCATGAAGTTTTTCGTGTCTCGTGTGAAGAGCAACCTACATATCATTGTTTGTCTCCAGCCTTCACATCCTCTTCTCAAAAATGCCTACAAGTGAGTGGAATTATATCTCTTGACTGATCATCTTTAAGCTTTTGTGGGAATATAGGATTGACTCAGAGGTGTCTTTCATTCTGAGGTCAAATTAAATGAAGTATCACATAGGACAAGTGAGATTGTGCCTATTGCATCAGCAGACAAGAGACAATCTCTGATGCACAGCTGGCGTAAAAGAAGTCATGAAACAGTGCAGCTTTCATTATGCATACCCAGATTGTTCACCCTTCCCTCCCCCCTCCCCCCCCAAAAAAAACTTACAAAGAAAGGTACAGCATATGTAGTGTTTCCTTTTGTGAAATCAAAGATCTTGCAGTATAGGGAAGTTTATACAGGGTGGAGAAAGTGTCCATGGAAAATGAATGACTTCAGTTTTAATTTGCCTGATATTGTCGTCTTCATGAGATTCTGCTGTGAGCATTTCATAATCAACAAATGTGTTAAAGACATTGACCACAATATATCATGGTTTAAATATCCAGTGTGTAGTAGACCAGGTGCTGTTCTGCATCAGTGCAAGCTTACAACCGAGCTTTAGCAGAGTTACAGACAGGAAGGGGTGGCTGCAGGGGTGAGGCATAACAGACATTTTGATCTTACCAGATCCCTCAGATACGGTTGTCACCGAAAGGGTTGCTATTACCAATATTTCCGGATGTCACTGCACCTCAAGTGCTTAGAAAAGTGCATTCAGAATGTTTTGTGTTAGTGACAAGTCTGGCACTATGATCAAATACAGAATAATAAAGCTTGATTATTTGTAGCATGGCTTATGGTTGTTTGTTTTAATTACATATGTTTTGTGCTCTCAAGGAAAGGTGGGGATGATGACTTCTTCATCATTTGTGACTGTGGATGATAAAGTCTGTAGTGTCAAACTCAACGGCTAAATCATCATGTTTGATCTGTTTCAAGACATTTGACATAAGTGATTGAATTGGCAGTGTCCAGCTAAAGCAAACAAACCTGTTATAATTGCACAGCTTAAAAATGTTTGATGCAAGTGACATTGTCTAGTTTCTAGTAAACAAATTCTTTATGATTAAGCTGTTTAGAAATGTTTGACATGAGTGACAGAGTGTCCAGTGTCCAAATCAAGGAGACAAACTCATTAGGACTGAGCAGTTTAGAAACATTTAACTTGAAGTAATTTTCAGCATGTACCCTAGCATGAGGTAATTTTCAGCATATACCCTAACATGAGGTAATTTTCACCATGTACCCTAGGGTTAGGCAATTTTCAGCATGTACCCTAATGTAAGGCAATTTTCAGCATGTACCCTAGCATGCAGCAATTTTCAGCATGTACCCTAACACGAGGTAATTTTCAGCATGTACCCTAATGCAAGATAATTTTCAGCATGTACCCGGGACTGCTGAGTGGCTGCCAGATGAACTGGTTGTGTGACTGGCCCCAAGAGGCCTTGATGTCAGGAGCCTCCTACTTCATTGCCAAGCATCAGCTGACTCAGGAGTTTGAGAACCTCAGGTATGCACAGAATCAACACTTCTTATAATTTTCGTGGTGGTTTCAGACAGATACTTCAGCTATTCAATGCCTTGAATTCAGGATGGTTTTTTTCTTTTTAACTCTGTCAAAATATTTCCCCAGTAATGCTCCATCCACGTGTACCTCAAGTATGCACAGAATCAAGAATTCTCATAATTTTAACGGTGGTTTCAAATACCTACTGGATGATTCAGGGTATTTTTCAACCCTTTGAAATACCTCCCCAGTTATGCTCCTAAAACAAATCTGGGTACACTGCCTAGCTGTAGATTCAGATCGGAGCCTAGACATGCATTGAGAACACTTGTTCACTTGCCTAAAACATGGAGACATTTAGAACTTTTTGCCTAAGTCAGAATGTTGTGAAGGCTTCCTTGGTTGAGTAATTCTGTCTTTAAGCTGTTTGCCTTGATAGGCTTGCTTGTGTCATATGAAAGTTGGATTTTTTATACCTATTTGTGCATTTCTGCAATGTTGTATGACTACAGATTATCATTTAAGATGGCATCTTAAAATTGTCAGGCTTTGAAGTAGGTTCTGTAGATCAAGCAAGAGAGAGAGAGTTGAGATTAACAGAGAGATAACTTTTATTGTTTGCGTGCTACAGGGACAATGTCACCACTTGCTTGGCCAACATCCACAGCTTCATGTTGCGGGACTGTAAACAGCTTCCATGGGCTGGAGACTTGAACCCTGAGATCACACTGTCAACAGTCAAGGTTTATGACAGGAAGAAGGAACAGGTGAAAGTGCAGACTGCCAAGGTGCCGAACCTGCCATATTCCAAAGTCATCTTGCATGAACGCATCAAGTACGTTTTTTTGCGAGCCAGAAGCTACTTCAGTGAAGAGGATTTTTTTTTAAAGTTAAGCGTACATCAGAGATGGCTTGAGCAAATGAAGCCTAGATATGAAATTCAACTCCAGCCTTACTTTAGAAGATTTTCCCTTATCTTAACCATGTTACTCAGACCCTCTACATTTCTACATCAGAGCAATTGATTGGCTGCCAAAAAGCCATATACATTATTTTGTGACAAATCTTGTGACAAACTTTCACTTTAAGCACCTTTCCCCAAGCTGCGCTAGCTTCAGAAGCAAGGGTCACCCAAAACTTGAAAGTTCATATTTGAGGTATGTCAACAGCAATCATTCCATAGTAAAGCAAGGTCTTTGACATGCCATTTGACTAAGAATTTTGATGTTTGGTTAAAATACCTACAGGCAGCGACACAGAAATACCAACGTTCTGGCCAGCAATGAAGTGTATATTGGCCCAACCACTTACGGGCACTTCATGGACTGTTTTAAGTACCTTTACGTCACTAAATCTCAGCAACGCACAGAAACTGTCGAACAACTCAAGTAAGCATGGACGTTTTCATTTTGCTCAATTTTGTCATCTTAAAGCAGATTCTATATTTACACATTTATTCCACATAATTTTTAAATTATAAATAATACAAATTATGCAAGGAGGACATTCCATGTCATTCTGTTAAAGAGTTTAAAGCAAAAGTTCATAAAGGCCATCGATGATCAATCTTTTAGACAATAAAAATTTTTTTTAAAAATATGACAGTTGGTCAGTGTTATAAGACATTCAATGGTTCCATCATTTATGAATTGGTGAGGGGTGGGGAACAATTTTTGCAGAAAAGTGCTGACTACTCTAGACAAGACACGAGCTGATGCCAAAGTGATGAAAAAGGCCATCAAGACTATAACAGGAAATTTTGAAGAGGCCTGCAGCAAAACAGCTGATTTGCTGCAGCGACTGACCAGTAAGACCACAGTTCTGGAGAAATTGAAAGCCAAGGTTGGGTTGAGCAAGTCTCTTGATGCTTATCTACACCTGACAGAGTTTGAAGTCGAAGAGGTGGAGGAAGATGAACTTCTCAAGGCAGGTGAGTGATGGAAGATAAAGCACAGATTTTGGAGAGGGGTTAGTGAAGAAAAAGACTGATATGAAGAAAAAGACATAACAAAACAGGAAGGATTTTTATGGTTAAAAATGAAGAATTAACTACTGTATATTTTTAATTCTTCACTGTATAATCTGGTACACTGTGTACAATATGTATGCATGTGTGTGTGTGTGTGCATGCATGTGTGTGCGAATGTGTGTGTCTAATTCAGAGGAGTACGATGATTATGACAAGGAGTTTGACAAGATGAGGGAGGCTACTCTAAAAACCAGACAAGTGCAAGCAAAGGAGGAGTATTCTGATGCTCAGAGAAAAGTGGACGAATGCAAACAACAGCTGGAGCATGCACGCAGCCAGGTAACCTTCTCATTCCTGAAGTGTAACCAGAACACTCTCAAAGTGTCACCTTTTTAAAATATAACTGGGGCATTCTCCGAGTATAATCCCAGCATTCCCAAAATGTAAAAAGAATTCTCAAAGTGTATAACACAATATCATTTAAAATATAACGAGGGCATTCTCCAAGTATTCTCCAAGTATTCTTCAGTGGTCTCATGGTTAAGGCATCTGCTTCCGAGATGGGAGGTCGATGGTTCATGATCTGACCAAAAACTTCAGACTTAAAAACTTGATAAAAAAAAGCCAGTAGAGCAAACTGGTGCACAAAAGGTAAGAGGGACACTTTTAACGTAGAATTAGCATGCTGTTTGTTCAGGAAGGTAAAAATGGCAATATATCGGTGTATTCTAGTGTGCTTATACATGTCTGAGGTAAGCAAATCCTTATCTGCATGTGCATATGATAGGTTTATTGCTGTTTAATGCTCTCGCTCTCCCCACCCTCTCATTCCTTGCTTGAAACATGGGTTGTAAGTCTGCTGTTTTTTTGTGTGTTTGTACTCTTGAAAATAAAATTCTCCTTCAAGCCTGATGTGTCTTGAGTTCTCTCCCCCATGCAATTTAGCAAACTGCTTTGGTTCTTAAGAGTGTATTGTGGGTCAACTTTACCTCAGGTGTACGTGTGGAAGAGCAAAGTGGACAGACAATGTATCGAGAGGCTGAAGGCCTTCCAAACCCCTCCGCTGCTGGTGGGTCAGGTGATGGAGATGGTGATGATTCTCATCGGCAAGAGGCTGCCGTCGCAGCGCATCCAGGAGGTGCGCGAGTACCCTGGAAAGGAAGACCTGTCATCACGCATGTCATCGAGTTCATCATCGACAAAAATGATTGTCAAGAAAGGTAGGTTGTGGTGCATGGTCAAGAATAGTGAACTGATGACACGTGTACATGTAGAAGTGGGTGGATATGTGGTTGGAGAGTGAGTGACGTTTTATCTTTGTGTACCGCTCATTGGCCACAGACCATTTTAAGATATTTTTTTTATGTTTGAAAAACCAGACATGAATAAATTTCGAAACACCGTGCAGTGTGCTATTACCAAAACTGTAAGAGAAAAGTTCCTAAAAAAAGTATGTTGATGAAATATATGCAGAATAATTCAGAAAATTACTTACTATATCTCAGAAATACATTAACTATTTCTGTGAAAATGTCTTTAAAATATTGGCATGTAGATCACTAATGCTAATTTAAAGACTTTTCTATCACCATACAGACTATATCACATACCTTTGTTTGTGAGGACCTTTTATGACAGAAATATCCTACTAAAAATACATCTGCTAAGAAAGTTACAAGTGTCTGATTTTTTTTATACATTAAACAGCTGAACGACAGAAGTCAGGTTTGTTGTCATCTTCCCAGTGTTTGTTTTATGGAGTGAGTTTACCAACAACAAAGTCCCCACCAATGTGCCATAGTTAACCATGCTTATCTGTTGTCCTGTATTAGTCTTCATATGTATCATGTATCCTCCACTTGAGGTGTGCTGTTGTTGAAGACAGCAAATGTTATGTATAGCACAATAAAACCTCTCTATTAGGACTTTTGAAAATGCACCAGAATCAAGTCTTAGCTGAGAGAGTACATGTAGTGTAACCCAGGAAGAGTCAGTGGAAAAAATATTTGGTCTTATCTAAGAGGGAGTCATAATATGGAAGGTCTTAATAGGGAGGTTTTACTTTCAGAAATTCCTTGAGTAAAGATACTTGTGTAATTATAGGATTAGAAGAGCAGAAGAGAGGATTTCTGCTGTCAGAACAGTAGCAAATAAGAGCTGAAAAATACAACATCTTAAGAATATCTTCCTATCGACAGCATAGAAGGAGTGGCAAAATCCTGTGATCTGAATAACAAGTGCCTTCATCTCTATGTCTTAGAGAGAGACAGAGGAGATGATGCCTGTTTTAAAGAGTACATTATATTTTTTTTAAATCAGCACTTCAAAACACACGAACTTATCTATACATTCAAGACTAGGCCACATTTTGGTCAAAAATGATTTAACAGCATGAGGGCCATGCTCAGTGGAAGACTATGTGGTTTGTGCTTATTGTTTGCTTGATGTCCAGTGAAACGCACCTAATTCCCTGTGTCCACGGTTTACACTTTGTGCTGCAATACTGTGATTTTGTGTTGTGAATATGATGACATTTGATGCCTGTAAACACTGCCTTGCTCTGACCATTGTTCCATGGAAGCTGGTAAATATGCAATTCATATTCATTCTATATGAGCATTTTAACACTGTGCTGAAGGTAGGAGGGAGAGCATTCATTGAAAATTGACCCTTTTAAAAAATATATATTATGCATGTGGTTGTATTCTTAAAAGTGATTTTCAGAAGTGGTTGTAGTTATCTGTCAGCAAAGTGCTCACATCTGCACCTGACATAACTAATTATGGATTACGGGACTAAGTTACTTTGTCATGGAAGCAATCCACAATTCATCACGTAGACATTGGTGTGTTTCTTCATTTTAAATCATATGCATTTATTTATATTCACAAAATAGCAGACATTGTACTGTACTGCTGAGATATGTCTCACTTATAGCAAGCTTGTTGAAGCTGGTCAGTTTTGTCTAGTATGATGATATAAATGCATGATATAAATGCATGCACATGTGGCAAACAACGCTAATTTAAAAATCTAAGATAAACCAAATACAGAACTCTAATAAAATGTATCAGTAACTGCTGCTGTTTTAAGGTACATGCATGGTCCTGTTATTTGAACCAGAAAAAAAATAGCTTAAAAAAAATTTTAAATTTCATGTCTGTGAATGCTTGCATGTGTGTGTGTGTGTGCATGTGCGGTTGTGTGTGTATGTAAATGTAACCCCAAACAGCCAAACCAACAAAAGATGGTGACCGTTTCGACCGTGTCCAGTGGAAGAGCATGCAGCTGACAATGAATGATTCACTCAAGTTTGTTGACATGTTGCACAATGTTTCTTGGGAGGACGGCCTGCCTCAGGATGTTCTACAAGGTAAAAATGTCTCTTTGACCGGCAACACTTACTTACGATTCAAAAGAACCCTGACACTTGCCGCGTACAGCTTAGAGAGGCTCTTTTCTTGCTGGATGGAGAAAGTAGCTGTATAATTAGATTATCTTGTTCAGTCTTGTGGCACAAGAAGAGTTCAGCACTTGAATGCAAGAGATCAGGGGAGTTATTTTGCAGCAAGATTCTGTCCGATTTACTTTATCCACTAATAAAGAGCAATTTCTCATTTGTAAGTAATGAATGTTTTGATTTTTGGTAACAAAAAGAAAGTACCGTGGTCACCCATCCCTTTTAATCTTTGGTTCTGTTATTGTTTTATATACACAGATCCTGTAATTGATTATTCCATGAATGTATATGCTTGGAGTTAACTTGCTGATGTGCACATAAATCCTTTTAGTTATAATGCATTACATTATATAAGACAAAAACCATTAATGTCAGTTCCAAGTTGACACTTAAAAAACAATGCTTTAAAAAAAAAACACCTCCTATGCAAGCCATACTGCATGGGTGATAACTCTTTCCTATCAAATGCAGCACTCAGTTGTCAAAAACATTTTTCATGTTCATCAATGGGCCAGAAACAATAAATGCCAACCTTCTGCTTTAAATCGTTAAACTCATCTTCTGCCTACTTAAAAATATTTTTAATATGGCGCACAGCATGCAGTAACTGATACATTTTTAATTTCAGTCTCCGTCAGCTCTTGTCTCCCAACCCCACCCCTTATTATGTGGCTCCTGATTCTGTTTATTTACTCTTTTCCAAAAGACGAACCCATAGCACACACATTTTAGTGGGTGTGCAAAATGTTGCTGTTTTCTCATTTTGTCATTGTTCACATTTTTTTCGTGCATTTCATGTGCAGTTAAACCTCCAGGCTGTGTAGGTGGTGATTTAGAGGACAGTGCTTCCACCTTGTGGTGATTTGGCACTATGGGGGGATGGGGTCCTATTATTAAACTATGCATTGAAAGAACCACCAGACTGATGGCTGCAATAAGATGTCAGTGTGGACAGGCAGTTTAATGTGCGGGGAGATGGCTGAATGGAGTTTGCACAATGCTTAAATAATCCTTGGCCACACCAGGATTCGAACCAGCAACCTCCATCTGCTAGTCCGCAGCTCTTCCAACTGAGCTAACCAGGCCAACTGGTTTCAGGCTGTGTATGTTCAGACTGTTTCTTTTATTCCAGCTGTGGAAAGCTACTTGGCCATCAGCCCAGACGGACAACTTGGTGTTACTGGTGAAGGAACCATGCTGGAAAATGCTACAGGTACATCATATAGCGCATATGACTTGCTTTCTTTTGCACTATTTCCTTGCATGTGCATTTTAGTGTAACTAAAAATGACATACATATATATCACATTCATATCTACCTGAAAGCAAACCCTAGCTTTGTGTTCTTGTGATTTCTTGGTATGCTTGACACAGTAAGAGTAGGTGAATATCAGGGCTGGGTTGCATGTGCATAATTTTTACCTATTCTCTGTACATGAAGTTGCATGTAAAATACGCAGGACAAACAGGCCTTATGGCCGGTTTTATGACTGGAATTGCAGATATAAATGCTCATGCAACCCATCTGAAGTCTGTTACTGTACAGACTTTTTGATTCTTATCGTTTCAGAGAAGACTTTTCAGGCAAGCAAGCAATCCAGCCTGGCAGCACAGAGTCGTTCCAGTGGCATCACCATCTCGGGAGCCAAATACTCCAGCGAAGACTGTGCGACCCTAGTTCAGTACGCCATTGCTATCGTGGAATACACCCGCCGCTGTGGGCCTCTGAAAACTGCCATCGAGCGCATGCACGAGTTGGAACGTGAGATTGAAGAAAATGAAAGACTGCAAAAGCAAGCAGAAGAAGAGGTGACCAGCATTTGTGCATTCTGAATCTTGCCAACAGGCAGAAAATGCTCTTTCCACTCTGAGGAATAAGCTAGTAGCTATGTCTGGTGCACTATAGCAGTGCAAGAAAAAAAAAGAATTCAATGATGGTCCGTAAAGGTACTTTGTCAGAAGATTCTGTCCACTAGATTTTTTTCCTGAGGGAGAGAGCATTTGCAAGTAGTCCATGCACATGTTTCATCGTTCATAGTTCATTTTCACAACTTCCCAAAGTAGCTGTCACATTCACTGTAAGCTCTTCACAGACACGAACAAGGAAGTATACAAGTGGACCGTTTAAACCTTTTTATTCATATTGTCTTTTTTCCACTACTACTGCCCATAGCAGCTTCTGCTGAAGACAGATTGAACATCCATAAAATTATTTATTGGAATTTTATCCAAAAGTATCAACGCTGGCTGTTAGCTTTGTCATCACTGAAATATAATTATTTATTGGAATGTAATTGTTTTTCTGCTGCCTTAATACCATACATGAGAAGTTTCCTTGCTTTTATTTTTGCTTGGATCAGGCAAAATTGAGAGAAAAATTACAGAAGGTAATGCTGCATGTGTTATTGGTGTAAATATACACAAATAGAACTGTATGTAGTGAGTAGAAGTTAGTCTAGTCTACATCTGCATCAGCATGTAAGGCTATAAATTTGGATATGGTCGAAACTGTTCATGTGTCGCACTGTTTGAACTACTGGGCTCATTTGGTTCCATAGTATGTGATATTGGGAAAGCGCTTGCCACCAGCATTGTGATGATTGTGAGCTGCAGGTTGAAATCTCATGTAATTTCTGTCCAGAGGGTCACGTCTGTTACGGGATTTCTGTCAAGGGTCTCTCTCTGGATACTCCATCCTCTTACCCTCCATTCAGATACCTTCAGAAATTCTTCTGCCTAACACAACATAACCCACCAGCACATAAAAGCTGTAATTCACTGGAGACAGTCAAATGGCAAGCTCTTTTTTTCAGATGTGTAAAAAGCAGAGCCAATCAAATGAGGAGCTATATTTCACAGGTCTTTCCAGGGGTTGAGAGAGGAGGGAGGGGGTGTTATGGGATGGGGGGGTAGGGGAAGAGTAAGGGGGGGGGGCTAGGGGAGAAGTTGGGGGGTTATAGGCAGTATGGTCATTGAGAAAATTGGAACATTTTCGGTGGTGACCTTAAGAGATTACCATATTTTATGTAAGACTGTATTTTGATTTGCTCAAGTTTGTTTGGGTTTTTTTTTTTTAGCTTTTTCAATCTCAACCCACAGGGGGGAAGCATTTTCAAGTCAATCAACCAATCTGTTTGATGTACATTTCCTTGATATTCCTGCTCCAAGCTTTTATATTAAAAGAAAGTTTGTGAATTGTTGGGAGTATTGGGGCAGGATACTGCAAAATCAATGAAGTGTGATATTTGAGCCTTATAGGTATTTAAAATCAGCTTTGTCATTATTTTCTTTGTTACTGGGGATGATGTGCTGAAAAATTAGGAACTATTTGCATTCAGATAATTAAACTTCTGTCAAACTTGTGACTAAAAAGCTGTGTGGTGTGCGTTGTTCTGATTTTAGCCATCACCTTTGTGGTAGTCGACTAAACAATGTAGGGGCCATGTTCGATATTGTATGATAGTAGTCCACCTCCTGTAGCTTCAGGCAGCTCAATCTTTTTTTTTTTCATGGTTCTTGTCCCACGCTGGTCCTCAAGATAAGTCGGGGGAGGGTCCTTGGTGTGGAGGGGGTGTAACTAACAGTAAAATGTAGTACCAGTGCTGGCATTCAGATCTTTCCCCAGACAGTTTTATTCTACCTTAAAGGTTTCTATCTGCAAGGTTTTATTCTACCTTAAAGGTTTCTTTCTGCAAGATGTCAGAATTAATGGTTGTAGATTGTGTACATTTCAATTTCTATATATTTTTATACAAGCAAAAATACATCCATAATCGTTCTGATATCCCCAGTATTTATATGAACATATACATTCATGAATAGTTTTGATTCATTCATAATTTAATGTTATCAGTGCAAGCTTCAGACACTAGCTTATCCTGCATTTTGTTATGTTTTTTGTGTTGAACACATTAAGTTTTTATACTGTTTAATTTATATATATATATATGTTTGTCATTTCTGATTATTAAGTTGCTCTGGTTTTATGCAGAGAAGAGGTGTGTGTGTGTGTGTTTATGTGCTTGTGTGTACCTATGTATTCGTGTAAGTGTTGAGATGTAAATTAGTCATGTATGTAAATTAGTCATGTATGTAAATTAGTCAGATGATTTTCATTTCTTTCTTCATGTGCACTTTTGATTGCACATAACTTTTGGATTATTGTATTAAAACTTGTAACAATACATGCATATTAATTAATTACTAAATCAACAGCTCTGTTAATTACTATCTTTGAGTGCATTCAGTGCATCTCTATTGACCTGTGTAGAAGGATCTTGCCAAGATCGATCATTATAAATACATGTACATGTGTACAAATCTCTAAAGGCATGTGTGTGCATGCATGGCATCTCATAATAAAATAGCAAAAGACTTTGACACAGCATCCTGCTACCCTGGACGTTTCAGTCAGATTTATAGAAAGCTTGAACAAATTTTATAATATTGCGATTGGTGTTTTATTTAAAGTTGCAATTTTCTTTCATTGAATGGCTAATGATAATTTACTTTGAATTAACTTACAGAACCTCTCCAGGGGCATGAAGGTATTAAGTTTAAACTCCTAGTGGCGGGTGTCTGTTTTGCTCCAGTTTTCTACATCCCTTGTAATATGTAAATGTGATGTCCTTACATATTGGATAAGAATCCATGGTGTGCAGTAAATGTTGGGTCTTTATAATGCTGTTCCTTATGTCAGAAATCTTTTCCTTAAAGAGTTTCTTTTCTTCCCGATAATAATTTAGAGGTTTCACTGATACTCTGTAGAGATTTAATAATTGCCTTGAAATAAACAGATTTAGCTGCAGTATGGTGTACTTGAAACTGATTAAAATTAATTTAAACATCTGAAAAAAATGTATCTCAGAAAGATTTATGAGAGATAGCTCGCAAAAGAATTTAACATGGTACCTGCATGTTTAATAGCTGTCGTTTGTTGTTTTGTATTGGTAGTTTTGATATTTAAACAAATCATTCTCTTTTCTAGAATTGTTCAGCTTGCCTGAAGCCATGTTCTAATCTAACAAAGTAGCCTGTAAGCAAAGTTTGGTGGTAACTTCACAATGTTGACTTCAGGAGCTATTGCATTTGACTACGCTGTAGAAGAGATTGACCTGATGCAAATGCAAGGGAGCTCCACTGGTTTAAGTTCTGCACCTGTGCATGAAAGAGCTACGAATCTCTACCCAGCCAGGTCACGCTGCAGAGACATTGCAAAGTCTGGTGCGGACTTCACACAGTACCACCAGCAAAGCATTGAGCCCCACTCAGACACTTTACAATGTCTCATTTTCACTTTGCAGTGTCCAAACTTTGTGCAGTCAATGCTTCCATCGACTAGAACATGGCTTAAATGTTGTCCTTTTTTTTTTTTAGATTTTCTTGAATATACCTAATCATGTACATGTAATATATATTATCCCTGTAGGAAGACATACCTGAAAATGTGTTCATCACTGTATAATTTAACATACAATCTTAAGTTTCATCTTTAATATTACAAGCTGTAGAAGAATATGTAATGTAAATTCTAACAGTCGAAGCTATTGCTAATTTTTAGCCTTCTTCATTTGTCACTGACAGATATAGATAACGATCAGTATGTCACCATTATCTTCTAAGTCTATAGAATCTTTTCTTTGAAAGTTGTCCAGTCTTGATGATAGTAAAACTTGCTTACTTAGCAAATGTTATGAACAAACATAATTGCAGACACAAGTGAATGTGTATCTGTGGTATAATGGATGTCCCGAGATCAAGTAGATGTTAATTCTCTCTTATTTGTTTTTCATATTCTTGCCAATGTCAGCAAGAGAAAAACCATGTACCCACATACATCTAAAGACCCTTAGAAATATTTTGTAAAGTGCTGCATTAATTGAAAAGTATCTTTTCAAAACCATAATGTCCCTCTCTCTTTGGTTTGTAAGTTGTTGTTTAAGTGTGAATGTGTATCATATTTAAACACAGCTTGATCCAAGCTTTGGAAATAAGGGTTAAAATCCTTTTTTATTTTTTTGCTGAGAAAATATGATGGATAAGTATTCCTTTATGTAAAGAAAACAACATTTTCTTATATTTTTCAGCCTGTAAGTGTATACACACATTACCACCGTCAACATTTTCTCAAACTCTCATAGAACATGTGCAAACATATATCACATAACGAATTCATTCAATGGGCTGCCAAAAATCATGTCCTGCTGAAAGTCTAGGTGAAAGGAAGTATATAGTTTCGTTTCATTGGAGGGGGGTTAAGAAGACTAATACATGTCACTGATGATGCTAACGTTATCATTTTATTTGAAGCTGTAATCCAATATAATTTCAATCATTTTAGCCAAAAAAAGAAGAAAAGGTCGAGGAAGATAAAACTGAAGAAGACTTGAGTGAGAGTGACCTTTCAAGGATCCAGGAGGAGGTAAATCTCCTGCAACAAGAATTTGACCAGTCTGTTGTTGAGAAACATTCCCTCCAGATGGAGCTGCAGTCGATGAATGAGCGTCTCAAAGCAGCCTCTGAGCTGGTGGACAGGTAAGTGATTGCAGCAGATTAGGCAGTTTGGATTTTTCTGCCCTTCGTTTTAAAAATGTTTCCAAAGGGATATGCATCGCCATCTGAGGTGGTGTGCTGCTGCCCTTAAACTAGATCTAATTGTTTTCAGTGCAGAAAGACTGTATTAGGAAGGTGTTACATCATTTAGATATATTGTCAACCATATCCATTACTCTGCTGCTGTGAGCAATTGAATCAGAGAAATTGCTAAATAGCAAACAAGCAGCTTCTTGCGTTTAAAACTGCATCCATTTTAAGTCTTCTAGAGCACATTGCAGCTGTAAAATTACATCCATTTGCAAGCAATATGCTCTGGTCATCTTCTTTGCCTCAATATGGTGAAGGAGTCATTTGATCTGCTGTTCACAGCCTTAAAGACCAGGAGGCAGGATGGAGGCAACATGTCAAGGATAATGGAGCAAATGAGCTGCTTCTGGCCAACTGCCTCACAGCCGCTGGTTTCCTCACATACTGTGGTGCTGTCAACGTTGACACAAGGTCACCATTTTCACCTCTTTTTTTTTTGGACATCTAATATTAGATTAGAGATCTTCAAAGTTTTTAGATTTGATTTAGTTTCAAATCGAAACATTTATTGAAAAAAGGATTAGAAAAGTTTTGTTTGTCATTGTGTCACTGGGTTTTTTTGTTTGTTTCTGTGTTTGAAAACATCTATATTTATTCCATAAACTATGTAGTGTTCACCGTATGGAACACATGTGGGGCCAGTCAAACATGCTTAGCTAACAGAAAAAAGAAGAGAAAATGTTTAACTTTATCACTGAATTACGTTGTTGGGAACTTTTTTGTGCACGTCAATTGACAAATAGGGCATAAAAGAAATCTGAGCAAAAGGATTTGGTATGTTTGGGTTTTTTAGTTTTGTTTCTCAGTTTGCATTTTTTCATTTTGGGAGTGCACCCTTAATATCAATGTATAAATAATTATGACACCAGCTATGGTAATTTGCTTTATGTTGCCCGTTGTTTTTTGATTCCACAATAGAATACTTTCTGATTTGAGTCACGATTCAATTTGAAGCCAAAAAAAAAGGTGATTCATAGGGTCCTGTTTTATAAAAAGTTGATGTGATTGAGAATGCCTCTCTGATGCATCTTCATTTTTGTCAACTATTTCAGATATATATATATATAGAATCCCTTGATACCTTTGCATTTCAGGCTGCGGATAGGGGAGTTTTTCATGCAAGTTTGTGATCACCATGGCCTTCCTTTGCACAAGAAACTGCTTTTCCGCAACATGGAACTTTTTGACTTCCTGTACACACCTGTATGTATATATATGCCCTACTTAGTGCCCCATGTAGAAGAACACACTCTTTCAAAAGAAAAAGTATTGGACAACAAATAGGCCTCTGCAAATTCATAAGATACTACTTACATGCTGCCCTTTTTATCTGGTAAAATAATGATCAAACATCAAAAACAGCTTATCAACAAAATTTTTCTTAAGTTGAGGTGATTCCCTGCTACACTATCTTGTAAATTACTGCATGTTGTGACAAAAGTATGTGATTCTAGAATGTTTTTCTCTCTGTGCACATGCGTTGGGGATATATGGTAGGAAGTGAGAAGAATGCAGATAGAATGTGGTTACAAAACATTGCATGCACATCACATGTCCAGTAACTTGATTAATATTCTGCTCTATAGCTGGACATTATGAAGCTGCAAATGATACGGCTGCCAACCACGAGGCTGATGCTAGAGAACTCTTGCTTCCTCATGCAAGAGGAGAGCACCACAGCATGGCCATTAATCTGCGATCCTACATCGCGGGCTCTTTCTTGGTTGAGAGGGCTGTACGAAGGGAAAGAACTAGTTCAAGTCAAATACCATGTGAGTAAATTTGCAATTTCTGAAGCAAAAACCATTATTCATGCATTGTTTGCACACACGACAACATGCATAAAGATTGAACATGTATCTGTTTGGCTTCTTGAATTCTTAACGGCCTCAGTGTTCTAACAGTTAAGGCATCCACTTTTGAGGCAGGAGGTCAGTGGTTTGCACCCAGGCCGAGTACGTCATACCTAAGACTTAAAAACTGGCAATCTAGTAGCTGCCCTGCCAGACACCTGGCACTACAGGGAACAGTACTAGGACTGGTTGGCCCAGTGTCAGTATAATGTGACTGGGTGGGACTGAAGCCCGTGTTGCAATAGCAGTCCCAGTGTAGCAGCTCGTTAACTTGTCTGAAGCAACACCGTCATGATATACACCTCGTTTGCGACCAGATGTTAAGCAAGTTTCAAATGTGTGACTAAGGCAGCAGTAGGAATGCCCCATAGGGACTATTTCTGTGTGAGTAGACTACCATCACCCTACCCGCAGGGCACCAAAAGAACCGCAGGAAAGACACCGGCATTTACCATTGCCATCCCAGAGTATTACCACCACAAGGCCCTTCTTCCCAGCTTATACTTTTACACCCTCCCACCCCCCACCCCCCCACATAGTGATGAATCATCGCTGCTTGGAAGCCTTTCTTTTTTAACCGAATAGCAACCCCCCCCCCAAAAAAAAAACAAAACCATTTCCAGAACTAGCATGCATCCATATTTATAACATTATAACTTTTTATTTTCTGTTTAGGAGATACGTTCACAACTGGAAAACTGTCTTGCAGATGGAATTCCTTTGCTTGTCGCAGACTGTGATGTGAATCAGTTGGTTTCAGACTTACGTTTTGTGGATACAATACAAAGTTGTGTCAGTTTCATCAAGGGCAAATGCAGGTTCAAGGTCATTGTAAGTATCGGCACTTCTTCTTTTATCTCAGTAAAGCTGAGCCTAGATTTTACTTACTGCACAACCGAAGCTACAAACTTTCATTAAAGTATAGTTCTTTTGCTGCTCAGATGTGAGACGGAACAGCCAGGGCTGTTTTAAAAATGAATTAAAACATTTTTTTTCAGGTAACCGATCATGAAGTGGAGTGTGATCCTAAGTTTCGTCTGTTTCTGCACACAACAAGTGAACCACAGACTGTCCCACATCAGCTTGCAGCCTTCACCAGCACTTTGTTTTTCCAGCAGAGTCGACAGTGTATAGAAGAAGAACTTCTGGATACCTTTATGGCCCATGAGAAGGCTCGTCTGGAAAACGAAAGTTCTGCTCTCCGACAGGTATCAAGCTCATTATTGTTACTGGGATCAGCATGCTCTTGCTCAGCCATGACACAGAAAATTGTCAGTGTTGCAGACATTTTGTTTGTTTGTCGTGTGATCTTTGTTCTGCGTAATGTAGAGCTAGAGATATTTGTGGACTTTTATATAAACATTTTTTTTTCTAGTTTTGAGACAGAAAATGAATGAAGTGTGTGCAAGAATATGTTGAACCTGTGCATGTTGGGGTGGGGTGGGGGTAGAGGAGAGGTTGTGCACGCATGCATGTCCACACGCATTCCTCTTATTTAGAGAACAGTTAGTAACTGCTTGATGTCTTTTTTTAAAACTTGAAAGAAGTGTTTATTACAGGAGACTTTACATTAATTTGAAGTTAAAGCATCACCTTGTTTTGCTGATTCTGTGTCTTTGTGTTCTGACTATAGGAAAAGGAAGAGAACATGCTGATGTCAGAACGCTTGGAAAAACACATGCGCGAGCAGCTGTCCAGTGATGTGCGTCTCATGAACGACCTACAGGCTACGAGGCGCTTGGCAGAACTGAAGAAACAATATGATGAAACACAAGAGAAGTAAGATTACGAGGTTGAAGTATTTCAGTCAACAAAAATATAGACTACTTAAAACTTTAAAACAGAGCATTATGGGAACAAATTCTAAGCAAGTTATTTGATTCATTTGACTTGTATTGGCCTTAACTCAGTGACTGCTGACCATGTTTGAGAAGGACTTTCCTATGCAACCAGCATTTTTGGGAGCATGTTTAAAAAATTGTAAAAAATAATAATAATAATAATAATAATAATAATGACCATATGGCCTAGAAGGGTAAAACAAACTTATTTTTTGAAGATAAAACTTGAATAAACTGTACTTACATTGGGCGTTGCTGTCTTGTAAAAGTTAGGTAAAATCCAGCAGCAACAGGTAAATGAAAATCATTGCGAGCCAAACTTTGTGCTGCCATCTTTGAGATGTCACTTGACTAGCCGAGAGGGCTTTTAGGTTCGCCTTTGTTTTCCGCAATGAAAACCACGATTCATGGTCAAAGGGAAACAACCTTTTATGTAGGACTGACTGAGCTATTGATTACACACATTTGTTTCCCTTAGACCACTTTCGGCAAGAAGCGTTTGAATTTTGAAATTGAGGGTCGCCTAAAAGACGCCCCAGGCCGACTAAGGACGATACGGACAGGGCAGACAGAACAAGCACTAGGCAGTCAAAGGGTGAAAGGCATTCATCTGCTCTAATGGTTCATCTCCACGAAAAAATAAATCCAGTGAAACCTCCTTATTAAGAGTTCTGAAAATTCACCAGAAAGGTCTTAATTGACAGGAGTCTTAACAGAGAATACATTTAATGTAACCTAGGAGGAGGTGGTGAAAAAAATTTGGTCTTGTATAAGAGGGAGCTGTAGTAGGGCAGGTCTTAATAGGGATGTTTTACAGTATAAATTAGTGCTGAGGAAGGAATGTCATGGCTGTTTCAAGACAGAATACAGAAAAGGACAGCTGAGATCATGCACAATGAGATTGTGCCCAACCGGGCATTATCAAGGCTTTAGAAATTCAAAAATATTTAAAATTCGTAGACAGTATCAGACTGTTGAAGCACATTGATCTGATTCTTGTGCTTATTGAGAGATGTAAACAGAAGATCCCTTGAGATCCATTATATTGGTCTTGTTTGATTTCAGTCTGGCACGAATTGCCATGGGAGAAAACTCCATCTCCAAAGCTCGAGAAGGCTTCAGAGTCATTGCTCAGCAGGCAGCCATCTGCTTTGACACCACACAGTACCTGCGAGAAATCAACCCTCTGTACCAGACGTCATTCACCCAGTTTAAAGCAGTGTTTGAGGCAGCCATAAGTCATTCAGATCGCTTGGCTGTGAAAGCTCTTCTTGACAAATTAACTTTCAGCGCCTACACAACGACAGCTCGAAGCCTTTTAGAGCGTGACAGGCTCCTGTACGCTCTGCTTCTGGCTATTGAGGTACAGAACCTTTTTTTTTTTTTTGGTCACAATTTAGTACACTTCATTGTCCATTAAAAACATGGAGTCAAATTTTCATACCATGCAGTAATATTGAATAGGAGACTCATGCACAGTTTCTAAAATATGCATTTGGACATTAAACCATTTCAACTTTCTTAAAAGATGATGTCTTTGACTGGCTTTGTTGTAAATTCAGTCACTTAAATTTTGGGTGGTCCAAAACTGGCAAGATATTTAAAACTTTCCACTTGCTTAACTGCCTTGCCTTTGACTTTGACAGGCCACATTAGAGATGCATCTTGCATCCAGCCCTCCTCAAGACAAAGTTCTTTTGATTTCTGAACATTGAGCTGAAGGAACCTCATTATGTTCTTTTGGTTAATTTTATATATATTTGATATGCATACACAAAGTGTTCTTATTTTCTCCTTTTTTGGAACAAGCATTTTTAAGACCCATGGTGTGAAATATACAGAATGTCAAAACATAAAATACTCAGGAGACTTCTTCTAAACTTTGGACAAAGTCATCATGTCTATTCCAAACAGGTGGAAGAAAGCCAGAACAATCTGTGCCCAGGTGAGAGAGATTTCCTAGTTTCTCCAAATTACAGCTCTGTGGTCATGTCTGCTCTTGGCAGCATCCAGCCTTCAGACTCCAGAATACTACAAGCAAAGAAGCCTTTTGATTGGATGACAGATGACCAGTTTCACAATCTTCAGGTTGGCAGAAATTTTGCAGAAAATAATTATTCCATCTTGATTTTCCCTTACTTCCTGCTGGAGTTTAATACACCATAACTGGGTTTGTAAGAATGGGGAAAGCAATCAGAAATACATTGAAGTTTTCACTGTTCTGCAGTAAAATCAACGTTGTTGCTAAGCATTATATGGAAATTGTTTCCTTCACATCTTTTAAAAAAACTCCTATCTTAAAGGTTACATTTCTCATTATGTTTTGCAAGGTGTATTAGACTATAACTCTTGGACTAGACACCAGCACAAACAAAATAACTGTCAATTATCCATACAGAATTTGTGGTGCGAATTTATGTTGCAATGTTTTGATGCATTCAGTCACCTTTTTCTTACGTGGATTGTTTTAGGTACTGGCCACCCACTTTGAGTGGTTCCAAGAAATGTTTGATCGCATGCCTAAGGATGGCCGTGAGACTCAATGGCGCAACCTTTGTGAGAGTGATGTTCCCGAGCTGCAGCCATTACCAGACAAGATGGATGAGGTTTACAAACCCATGCAGCGCCTGTGTGTCATCAGGGCAGTTCGCAGTGATCGCCTGATTCAAGCTTCCTGCATCTTCGTAGGAAGTGTCCTGGGCAAAAAGTGAGTAACAACCCTTTCTTGTATTCACTTCCATAATGAACAGACATTGACACAAGTTGCTGACATCCATGCATCATGAGTCACTCAGTGTGGAGTTGATATCTGTCATATTAGGATTCTTGCAACATATCCATCCAGCTGCCCTGCAGAATGTCAGGGGATATATTGTGTGTGTCCATGGACAAGTGGATTTGGGTCGAGAATTGTGTTGTAGTGCATGTTTCCATCAGGTTAAAAGATTTCACACACACAATAAAATAATTTATATAGATAAAATAAATGTTGAACCTTGCAAGCTTTTTTCAGGTCTTTTGCATTGTTGTCATCATTGCTTTGGTTACAGATACATTGGAGATGTTCCACCAGATTTCCCCACTCTCTTGCGACAGAGCTCTCCAACCATACCAATCATCCTGCTGACAGACAATGAGTCAGACACAGCTGTTAGACTTTTTACAGATTTTGCCAACCGCAAGCAGAATCGTCATGTTGAAATCTACCTCACCGACAACAGCATGGGCCTTGAAAGAGTGGTGCGCAAGCAGATTCAGAAAGGCATTACTGAGGTAAGAGGAAAATCCTTTTCTTCCCTTCCGAGCTGAATCTCAAGCTTAACTAAACACATACAATATATCTTTTTGTATTTAATATATATATATATAGAGAGAGATTTTATCAGTCTGGAATAAATAGAAGGAAAAACTACTGAGATTAGGGGTTAGAGGGCAGTTTTACATTGTGTTGTGATAACTTGGTTAAACTGGATAACAAAATTTCAATAATCACTCTTTACAGCACTTTGAAATGCCTGGACATTGATAATATTTCCAGGGAATCCTAGCTCTTACACGGATGGATGACAGCTGTGTGACTTGATGTGCCACAACAAAGATTTCAATAGCGATACAACTGTGAATTTATCGCATATTCTGCTTGTGTTAAGCCTGTAGTTCTTTGAGGAAAAAAAAAGATGAAGACAGGGTCACAAAACAGGCGATAGACTTTTAAAATTCCAGGATCCTGTATCTTCTGCAAAATATGTGTTTATGTTTTGCATTTTCAGGGTCAGTGGGTGTTGCTGCACAATGCTCACAATTGTCCACACCTGCTGAACTCTATAGAATCACTGCTGACAGAGAACACCCCACCCTCTGCCCAGTCAGATCACACTTTCCGCTTATGGATCACCACAAAGGCCCTGGCAGATGTGCTTCCTGTACGCCTTCTGCAGAACTCCATTAAAGCTGTAATAAGCTTACCCAAGGCCAGTAACTTTGTTTTTTTTTTTGTCTCTTCCGTGCATTTTTCTCACATTATGAACATGCTGGAGAGAGGAAGGCTTCATCTCAAGAGACTTTTGTTGTTGTTTGTGATGAGTTTAACTGTTTTTATTTAATGTTCCATGACTGAAGAGCCTTTAACTGTATACTGGCTTGTGTATAGACATTGCTGCATATATGGATGGTGTGTAACATTTGAAATTGATGACTTCATCTCTCTCTTGGCCTGATTTTAGACTCAGTTTTATGATTAGCACAAAGAAAGTATAATTTACTCGAATTTTACAAGGATCTGCTGGGTCTTCAGGTGATGAAGGACAGTTTGTGTCGCTCGATGTCCTGGATGGAAGCAGACATTCTAAAGCAGTCCAACCGCCCAGAATGGCCAGCAATGTTGCACAACCTGTGCTATCTGCATGCAGCCATGCAGCTACGCGCTCGTTTTGGTCAGGGTGGCTGGAATTGCCCTGCGGACTTTGCAAACATAGGTTTCAGAGAGCTACAGGTGTGTAAAAAATCAGCATATTTCTGTTTTGAACATCAGTTCTTTCAGTGTATGATTGAAATCTCAAATGATAAGCAAAAAAGGAAGCATCAGATTTTTCAGGGTTATAGACAGTGGTTGTTGTGAATGATGGAAGTGGGGAAGTGAAAAACTGTCCTTTACTTGCAGGTGTCCTTTATTTAGAGGGATGGGCAGAAAGACTCAAAGATAGAAACTCTTCTCATTCCAAACAGTGTTTAGCTTCTGTTACTGAATGACCACAAAACTTTAAATGGGTTATGACACTAACCTGCTGTAGATGCAATTATCAAATCTACTTTATGCTTGCATAAGAAGTCTGAAATTTTTCCCATTCATAAAGTTCGGACTTCCAAAGACCCACTCGTAAGCTGGTATCATGTAGGCCTTAATATTTTGCATTTCAAGCTTATTGCACACAATGTGAAGACAACAATGTTGAAACTCTTGTGCTCAGACGGTGTTCAAAACCTTAGGCTCCATGTAACTGAATTGAAACCTTTTCTGAACTTATGTTCTGCTGTCTGCTTGACAGGTGCCCACCTATTTAAGGTCATTTTGTGTTGAATCTGATTGGTGCCCAGGAAAGATGTCCACGACTGCAAGAAATCCTTTTATTCAAGGGTCTTTTATAGGGAGGATCCACTATACCCATATTGTCACATTTTGTTTTTGTTTTTTTTTAATCTCTCAAGACCAGTTTCTTGTCACAATACTGTACCATGACCCAAAGTGCTAAATTCTCATTTGGCGATCCCCAAATCGCACCCTAAAAACAAAATCCACCCAGGCAACCCTGGTAAGACCCCTCCGCGCATGCGCACACGCTGAGCTCCCCGTGCGCACAGCTCACTGACAGGTTAAGCTGACTTTCTCTTGAGCGCTGCTGCCGACCGGTCATGCCTTGTGAGCTCCCGCTTACCGCCTGCCCGTCTGCTTCAGCGTTTGGCTTTGCCAGTGATCCCCTACAATCAAACCTCTGCGGCCAACTACAACGTTGCTTGAGGGAAGTGATATCTATTTTTCCTCTGTGTCTGCCTTGTCTTACGTTG